>PNEQ01069680.1:7228-45560 GCA_003012365.1 Medauroidea extradentata | reverse complement strand
AGCCCATAGAGGCACGAGTAATTCGCGTATTAATCTGGTAGCAGTCTATACTTCTCCGTCCTATACACACACTGGCCAAAGTCAAATATCTATTGGTTCCTAACCGTAAAAGTTGGTAGTTTCACGAATTATTTTATTATTTGCTGCTGGCTTGCAATCTCCAAAGGTGTGTCGAAACAGCTGTCGTCTAAATCACGCCAGTTACAGTGATATACAGGTTATTGGCGTTCAACCTGACCTACAATCAATACGCGAAATACTCGTGCCTCTACGAATACAATTTAGCATGTATACCCTATGCTTGCTGCAGCCGTGACTCTGAGCTAGACAACGCCCTTGGACGCTGACCAAAATCTCTTCGCTATCAGTCTTTTGAAGATGTTTTACGGTGACAATTACTCGAGCAACGACGTAATTTGTAGGCTGACGCGGAGCTTTTGAAGGGCAAGTCAGCAGCTACCCAGGGTTACGTGTGTACCTAGTTAATGGGTCGCAAACACGCGCAAGAAGTGTGGCTGTGTGTTTGTTTTGTACGTAGCCGTCTCAAAGGCCAACCCTCCCCCTCTCTTTTTCCCTCCTACCCGCCACGAAGAACAGATCTCGTTCCTGATGGAGGAATGGGTCATAAACGTTCTTCGGGTGTTAAGCTGGTTTCACAACAAACACTTATCGTACGTATAGGTCGTTCACGATAAAGTGAGCACTGTATAAAATTTTCTTCCGACTATTTTGCAGCCGTCTTCACTATTTTTAACATGAAAAGTTTCGTGTACCTAAAAACCAGGGTAAACGTTTCAACACTCTCAAAAGTGAATATATATTGGCCCAATTAAACATATTTTTAATTAGTTACAAGTTTTGCTGAGTGCTCAGTTTATAGTGAACAGGCTATAGGATACCAGTAGCAACGTTGAGTGTACATTCAAGCATTCACATCACCACTGTGAGTACGTACGTGACTGAGTTCATCTACTTTCTACTTCTTACGCACGTACGCTAAGGGTGTTTTTGAATCCAGCTCCAAGAAGTCGTAACATCGTACGACAAATTTTAATATTATTAATGTTTTTCAAATACTTCATTTTTCGTCGTAAATTATTTTATTTGTTTCGTTCCAATACAATTAATGTACCATAGTTTTCAGCCGACATTTGGCACTAACAGGAACAAAGTTTGTGCACATCTAGATTCAATGGTGTTATGAATCCCAAATACTTACGCACGTGCATTAAGTGTGGTTGTGAATCCGGCTGTAGGTTGGAGTGACTGGGCTGCTTCGTGCTGTCACCGTGACTCCCCCTGCGCGTGGCAGGCAACGCAATACGCATAATTTAACACCTTCACTGCCTTCATTTCTTATGCCTCAACAATATGCTGGGTGCACCACTGGTGGTGCACTGCATATTTGCGCACGGTGCTGCGTGCACCACCAGTAGGTCACGCGCAGTGTTGAAAGAAATTTTTGATACATAGTTTTTAACTAAAAAAAACATAGAAAAATGATACTGTGACCCACCGGTGGTTCACAAAACAGTGAAGGTTAAAGGGAAACAGTGGCCATGCTGCAATCGTTAATTGCATGTTTTAGTGATTGGTTAATTTAGAATTACGTTCAAAGTTTTCATTAAGTATATTACAAGGACAGCGACGTCATTCGAAGTGGAACTAAACGGCACAAACAGAAAACGAAATACCCTAGAAACACCCGTGGTCCATAATTAGACTCTATCCCGCGGCGTCGGAGTAGAGGTCTGACAACTCGCTTCTCACCACGGAGAGCTGAGTTCGAGTGCCATAGGGGTTGATCGCGATTCTTCGCGTGTGGGAAACATGGCGGACGTTGCGTTGGCCGGCGGTTTTTCGCTATTCTGCCACGCGCGCCGTTTGCATTCCGTCGCTTCACCGTTTGGCCCTCCTGTCATGCCAGGCTTCTGAGGCTTCTGTAGATGACTACGAAGGCCTAGTTCGGAAGTGTGTCAGATCTGAGGTGATATCCCTCCCCATGCACTATTTATTTTATTATTTATTCAAGCATTGGTCTGCAGTAATTTCGAAAAAAAAAAAAAAAAAACCAAAGAATTACCGAATTCAGGATGGCTGGGAGGAGACTCGAACCCGGGTCATCCAGCGGTTAAACACGGCGCCTCTTCGCCATTATGTATTTAGAAGGGTTGATTTCACACTATAAAATTAATATGACTCTAACGAAGAAATTTAGTATAGACTAAATTGTCATGTAACTAAAAGTGTCACTTTGACACGTGAATCGCACGTAAATATAACCAAGGAAGCTGAAAATATTCACGCGTCTATTTCAAAGGCGGGAGATATTATGTGTTCAAACGGTGAATTCAGGACGGTCATAGTAAAAAAAAAGTACGGATGTGATAGTTATCGAGAGATTCTTTAACAACGTACAAAATATACTTCGAATGTGTTTCAGACATACCGCGTGTTTCTCAGCCGAAATATAATTAAGTTAATTGATGTTATTAATAATAATATTGCAATACATCCACTTCAGTTGACCATATTTTGTTACGCATCTTATCGAGTTGGGGGAGGAGTAGGAGGCATTTTTATTTTTAGATTGGATATAGTGACTTGTTATTACTAAAATGATTGAAATATAAAATACGGAAAATTTCACATTTAATTTGATAGCAAGTTATTGTTTCGTAACCAATAACACCATCTAAATTAATATTTTACTTTTTTATGTCTGTGAAAACTGTACTCGTATTACGTCTATGAGACGTTTTGCTGTGATATATTCCCCGAAAATATATTTGTTCTTCGCATTTTGAATGTTTGAAATAATCTCGTCTTTAAAATATTTTTTTGGAGTGTATTTAACCCCTTTGCGCTACTAAAACGAAGCTCTGTTGTGTCCATTTACTGCCCAATAACTACATGTTATGGCTTTATCGATTGCTCAGGCAAAGGAAATTGAACTGGTATTACGTCTCGTCGTGTAAAACATTGCTGCGCGAAGTAAGGCGTTGGTAACCAGGCTGCAATGTTAAAAGCATTACTAGTTAATGGCAGCCCATAAACATGCGAGATACGGATACTTGGTGCCAAACATATCGGGCCATTCTCGCGACTCGTGTGTGTATCTTTGCAATGCCCAGGGGACGTATGGCGCCACCCGTTGTTGGTTCCCTGCCAAGACGCTCTCATGACGTCACAGATGCTCGCCCAACCATTGCCGTGCACTACCTCCACAAGCCTTCTAGTTTCTGCACGCGTGACATCAGAGAGCCGTCGAAGGTTGTTTCTTCCTGTGTGTTTGTTGGAATATTGTATTCTGATATACTCTATACCCTTCCTCGATCCTCCCGAAACTTTGGCTACAGGCACTTATCTATGAAAATTCACACGGAATAGGGTAGGCGATATCAGTCACGTGACCAGGTTTCGTCGATTACCAGTATTTGATAACCGCCTGCAATGCTGTTCAAGGTTTTAAAATGACGATAATCCGAAAAAAAAGCCGACGTACTTTCCACGTGATAATATTATTTCGCAAAATGCTACATCCACAATGCATTATTTACACGTATTATACAGGAACTTCAAAAATTAATTGCCCAACTTAATAGGGAAATTGAAGGAGACAAATACAAATAAATGTGGCCAAATAACCATATGTCGGAAACAAATAGTTTACGAGTGTTGGGTATTCAGGGGTATCGGGTGTGATTCAGAGGACGACGACGGTAATTGTTTACGGTACTTTATTTATTGAGCAATGTCTCAATAAACGTTCACAATTAGCAGCATTAACCTCCGCTCAAAGTCAGTATCTATGTAGCAGGGTGTGTCTGAAGTGTATTCTATTCCATCTTTGTCAACTCGGAGGAGGAATTAGTTGCACATATTCTTGTGGCGGCCACACACGTGCGACACACACCACACATCTTCCAGCGAACAAGTGACTGCTTGCTACGTCGATACCGACTCTGCGCTGAAGTTAATGCTGCTCATTTTAAACATTTATTGTAGCATTAAAAAAAAAAGTACTATAATCAATTACCATTGGTGTCTTCACATCCGATACACCTGAATACTCATTACTCCTAAACTATTTGTCTTCGACACGTGGTTATCTGGTGAAATATATTTGTATTTGTCTCCTTCATCTTCCCTACTACTTTGGGCATTGCATTTTCCAATAACCTGTATTTATATTTAAGTATAATATTAGTTTTAGTAATTGACCAAGAGGCCATCAGTTGAAATTTCGAACATAGCTAAACTAACCTGGATAAAATTTCAAACACCAGAAACTTAAAAAATTTGGCTGACCTACCCTACCTTCGTGAATTTTCATTACCGTTTTATATTATGATTGTTAAGGTGAATGATACGCGACCATCTGTAATTTATTGTTTTTTCTCCATATCAGGTGAGCTTGGAAGATAAGAAATAACCTAATGTTTACTGTCTTCCGACAAATGTCAGATCATATGGAAGTAATGTATTGATCTAACAATGTAGAAAAAAGTGTAGTAAACTAACATTCAGAGCACGAAATATCAAAAATGTTGATACGCCTGCACAAACGCCTGAAAAGGGGGGGGGGGGGATACTGTAAATTAAAAATGGCCGCACATAATTGCCCTTAAAGTTATTGCGCAGGGAAAAATTTAATTCTTTTAATTTGTCGCTGAATACTGTTAAATTTTCACACTTAAATCTCTGATGAATTGTTCTTTGTCGAATAAATGTTATGATTAGCATAATGTCAAAATCAAAATATTACTTTCTTGGGGGACAAACCCGTAGTAAGAAAAAAGGTATGTGTGCATAATGTGGCAACACAGCACGGGAGTAAGTGCCTTCTTGCGCTCATAATATGACGGCCCGAACAAGTCTAGTATGGAGCGCAAGAGGGGTATAACTCGGCGCTGTGTTGCCACATTATGCATATAAAATGTTTATTAACTGCATCCAACTCGAAAAACGGTTTAAAATTGCATGTTAGTTAACGGGAACTTACACGATTATGCCTGCAGTACATGCAAACGTGAAATTACGAAATGCTTATTATTTTGTGTGTTTAAGAAGTTTGTGATTGTTCGATAAAAAAAGTTAAATTTTGTGAGAACGTTGGGAAACTGTGGTGAAATTCAGGCAATACCTTGAAAGATTTGATTTCAGTTTTATTGTTTTTTTTTTCTTTCATAGGTCAGGTTCAAGGTCGTCGACCTCTGAAGATCGGGGCTTGTGATTTCAGTGCTTGGCGGTTGGCGCCTTTGCACCACACATGATCTTAGTTGATTCTGCTCAACTATGAAACCCTTGCACCACCTTATGATGTGTTGGAGCCATGCATAACTTGCAGATTCTTGAATCATAGCTAAGAACTCTCTCGATTACGTCGCCTTTCAAACAACCAAAACTATTTAAATCAAAATCTGTTGATCCGTTTAGGAGCTATGATGCCACTTACAGACACACAGATACTCTCGTTAAACTTGTGACGCCCATCTTTTGGCGTTGGAGGTTAAACATAACATATGTTCTACCTCAATTTTTTTTTGTGTAATAGTAATACTGTGCTTTCTTAAAAATCGTCCACGTGGCGTAAGAAATAGCTTGGTGGGCCGCGGTCCGAAGACCAGAGGACTAGACATTAATTGTGTACGCTATGTTTCCAGTCGTAAATCTTGCAATGGTTTCTCCATAAGGAAAAACTTACATTCAGTGATTCGTAAATTTACCGTAAAAATAGCGGGTGGCGCGCAAGAATAAGAAATCACCGAACCACGTAACTCTTCGACCTTTAAAATATAATGGGACTATTTTATTCCGAAATAAATACCCGTTGGAATTTATCGGCTTCGGCGGGCGCCGCGGCGCCAGTGACGGCAGCGGACGTTGACGTGCGTACAAGCCTGTCCGTAATTATCGCGCGGGCCGTGCTGTGCAGTGTTGCCACGTGGAGAAGAAATAATTCCCCCACAAGAAGTATACCGTATGATCATGCTACCGTAAGTTAAAACAATGGTGTAGACGGAATTATGTCCCTCCCCCCTCAACCTGAATTTAAAAAATGAATTACATAATTTTGTTATTTTGACTTCTGTGCGGATTAATACCGGTTAATGTTAGTAGTACATTCACGTAAATTTTCAGTTGTATTTTTATACACTGTAAAGGAAAGGTAATATTTTTCAGTAACCTATTGTGTTTTATCGTATTGGCCCACTCAGAAATTGAAACTGCATAAGAGATTCAGTTTCGTAGTAGCCTGTTTCTCGTGAAATAGTCCCAAGTACCTTCGTGTACCATAATACAACAAAAAGTTGCGCATGGTACCATAATTGTGGTGTGCCAGACTCTACTCTGGTACTGTGGCGCCCTGCCCATGGCCTCCACCCGCGTATTTTTGCACACAGTTGGCATGTCTGCGGGCCCTAACCTTCCCTGCGCACGCAGTCAGTCAGTTGGCAGAGGAGTCCATCTCTTCGTCCCACCCTACCCCACCTCACTCCCCGCAGGATGTGACGCAACCAACAGCTGATCGCTTGCCAGCTGATCCCTCCCTCGGTGTAAAAAAGTTGTGCGGGATGCCGCCTAGTGCCTGCCGTGCCGAAACTGTCGTACGGCTTAACCCACTAGCTGTTTCCGCAGTAACTGCAAACTGTTTCTGTCAGGAGCTTTGGTGCACCTAGTTTGTTATTCCATATTTATTGAAGTCATACTGTCTGTAGCCGCTGTACTATAATTTTCTCACGATATGTTTTGCTAGATACAAATAAAAGCACCGAATCTGTTAGTGGACGCTAGTTTATTTTTTTACGTTCTAGGGACGGAAACAAGGAAAACGATAAGTCGAATATAACACGTCCGTCAAACACCTAATCGCCTCTAAACTAAATTAGCATGCAGTGTTTTCGTAGAAACAGTTTTTCAGTGGGTCTTCAAGCAATGGCCCTGTTATTCTATATGTGGAAAGTATGTGGTACAGTCGAGTGCAGGTTTATATGATTTGGTTTTCCGATTACGGTTGATATTTTCTCTGCTACAGCAACGTGAGAACGTGATTTTTAGCACTTGAGGAGCTTGGAAATCATGTTTTTAATTAACGGGCGGCATGTTTTTAAATCATAGGGACACCTTTTGGATTGTCTCTTCTTTTCGTAGAGGAACGCATTGGAAACATTTTTAATATTAACACAAGAAAATACTTTCCGTACCACGCTACAGCACGTCATACGCGCAAGGTCCACTTACTCTGAACATCAAGGTCTTTTAGTACTGATGATGAATGACACATGATGCGAGTACGTAGCAGCGGGAGATCCCCGAGAAAACCCGCCGACCAGCGGCATCCCCTAGCACGATTCCCACGTGCGAAAATTTGCGGACCGACCCTACCGGGAATTGCCCCTGTGACCCTGGATCTCCTTGGTGGGTGGCGAGTGCTCCAGCCACTGAGGCAACCGTTGCCGCCTATAATGTGTTGGGGAAATGGGTTTATATGCAGGGTGTTTCGTAATTAGTGATCGTAAATCACTAGGATGCTAGGGAACGAAAAAGAAACGCTATTTGCTCGTGAACATTTGTCCAGAAGTGGTACCTTGCAAAGTTGCATGTGCAAACATTAGAACGCGTATTTGGATTCCGCGCGTTCAACCAAGCGTGATCCTAGGCGCCAGTCTATTGGCTGAGATGATAAGCGAGCACAGTCAGATGTAACCAGAGTTTTGGAGACTGCGGATATTTTGACGGAAGTTCGTGTTGTTTCAAACATGGCTGACGTACATAATGTGTATTGGACGTCGCATTTAGCCGTGAATCTCCCATTCCTCCCGCTCTTGCATTCCGTGCCTACTACACCCAGACTTCATCTTACCTCGTCTATTTTTCGGCCAAGCATATCTACCGTCCGTATCTTCATTCCGACCTTTTGCTATTCGTGGTGACCCTGCCTAAGACGGAACACGCCATGTGGAGTCTCATTTTGAACTCCCGACTTAAAATGAGGGGTGAAGTTAAACGTGTCTGTCTGTCTCTGGCATCGTAGCTCCTGAACGTATGAACCAATTTTTTTTAAAGGTGACTAGATCGAGAATGTTCTTAGCTATGAGTCAAGAAAATCTTTTCAGCAGTTTGAATATCATCACCTTGCTCCTAATTGTTGAAGGGATGTGAGCATCTTCTACAGGTCTGATCGTTTCGAAATGTAGTATCCTGTGACTTCAATGATATTACGACAATATGGTCACCTTGACCTGATGCTGCAGCATCATCTGGAATATGTAGGATACCCAACTCCTCACTAACTTAACAGTTTTTTTTTTTCCAATTATTAAGGGGCCTCCTTTCCTGGGCTAGAAATGTGTTCAAGAGAATTGCGATTATTCTTTTTGTGACGAAACTACTTCAGCGTGCAATACGTTTGTATATATAGTAAAGAACAAACTCTTGTAACTATGTCTCTATATATAAGTTTAAAAATTCAGTAAGCTTGTTAAACACACAATTTTTTAAACGCTCAAGATGTCTTTTAAAAAAAGCGCAAAAAACCTCAGACTGCTGTATCAGTGAATTCGAATAGCACGAAAAATTGAAACATGCGCAGTACTTTGAACCACACGTTCCACAGATGAAGTGATATGGTCACCACTAAGTCCCATAGATAAGACAATATTAGTCAACCACTGTACGCCGGTTGAGTGACTTGCGCTTAGAGAAGATATTGCATTATATACGCCAATTAGCGGCGCCGTATTAATTTAGTGTTTCACAACAAACAAGCGTAGCCTACCTAAGGAGCCACCTTAACGCTTTGGAGTCACGGTCCTGCGAGCAAGTCGGCAGGCCTGTGTGTGAACGTGCAGTATTATATCCAGGCAATTTTCTTGGTTAAGTTGTCGTCCGCCTCCTTTTTTTTTTTTTTTTTTTGCAAATATTAGTTAAAAACATTGGTAGAGCAATACTAATGTTCGTAAATTTAAAACTGATTTTTATAGCTTTGCAAAAATGCAAATATTTGTGTTTTGAAATAAAATTATTAATCTCGGACTCTAGCTTTGCATCACAAAATAACTTAGCTTTTTCCTTTGTCAAAAAGTTATTACACTGTAATATCATTAATTGATATTGCTTCTTCAAGGTTGATGTAATTTCCGTGTATTAGCTTCATAAAACAGGGTGGAGCCAGCCTGCTGACCCTTTGACATGCCGCTCGGAACATACGCCCTCTCTCCACCCCTTCTACTACTAGGTCCGGCACTGTATATGTATACTGAGCTGACGTGGGCACCTTTTGGAAGCCGTCCTCGAACAGGTTTGTGCTCTCATACATTTCAGGATCTAGACCAGGACATAAAAAGTGATAAATAATTTCGTGATGTTTGATAGGCGATGGCGCGTGCGATGCGCGCTAGCTAGTTTCACTCCCGCCCCCAACCATCGTGGCTCGTGGGTGAGTCACACTCACGAGGGGATGGTTCTGTGCATATGTGTATGTGGGGGGGAGGGGGTAACGTCACCTGGCGAGGAGGATGACGTGTCGCGGTAGGTGAGGCTGACGGAACTCTAGACTCTGGTAAATTCGTGTTATTTTTATGGTAGCAGGCTAAGCTCCAAGTTGTATGTCTCGTTTGGACGGCTAGCAGTCATGCAATTGAATTGACATCGTATGAAAGACAACAGTCGTGAAGTGATTGTGGTCAGCGCCTGGGAGAATGTGTTTCGTGCGTTCGAAGCCTAGATGTGCGAAAGCGGCAAGGACGATACAACTCACTTGGCACAAGTCGCTGAAAAACTACTAGTAGAATTTGTGGGAAACTATCGCAGAAGCATGAAATGGCCTTAGCTTAAAACTTTCCACCGGTATGAAGAATGATCTACGATTCAATTGCACCAAGTTTCAGCGTCTTGCGGTAGAAGCGATACGGCGCTGGATGAGCCAGTCAACATCGCCCTTGGCGCCGCGCATCATTCACACAAACACAAGGCCAGTAGGCGGGCGCCTTAAGTGTGTCCACGTGGCAAATGGCAAAAATTCATAATTTTGTATTTGCACGACACAGTGTTCGGTTAGAGACGTTACTTGTGACCATCATTTTCCCTTTCAAAAATTTTTTTAGCTTTCATAGTCTTCCCATAGCGGTATGTCAAAGTCAAAATTTGCAAGTTGCGGGATCATACAAATAACATAAACCAACTTACTTACTCGAATTAAATAGTTTACACTGAAATGAGATATTGTGGACAAGATACTAAAAGATTTAAAACCATACAGTAAAATTTTCTGAACTTTTTTTAAATCTGAAAAAGAACATTTTCTACATTCTTGGCGAGTTTTGAAAATATACAAATAGGCTTTGTTGTATGTTTTAAAATCTTTTGACATATGGCCCATAATACCTCATTTCAGTGTAAATTATTTCGTTGGAGTATGTAACTTGGTTTTTGTTATTTGTATGTTCCTGTAACTTGCAAATTTCGACTTTAACATGCCGCTATGGGAAGACTATGAGAGGTAAAAAAATGTTCACAAGTGGAAAATGTAAATACAAGTAATGCCTATAAAACTAACACTATGCCTTACAAATATAAAACTACGCATTTATTCCACGTGAAAACCCTTAAGGCCTCGCTCTTTAGTTTTGCAGTGGTTTCGAATATATATGTATATATATATATATATATATATATATATATATATATATATATATTAACGCAAGTTAATATACATATGAAAAATCCATTCTTACAGTTTTTAACACTTATATATCATCGTTTTACATGAAATATTCTCTTGCAATACACCAAACGGATTTTTAAATTTTTGTCCTTGAAATATCGCAAATTTTGCTGTTAAAATAAGCCAAATTGAAGCAAAATAATTTTTTGCTAGCCAACTGTACATTATTTAAAAAAAAAAAAAAAAAAACTACGCTCTGGCAAATTGTGTATCGTATGACTCACAGTCTCAAATTTTTTCGAAGCATTTAGTTGAAAAATATTACAGTTATTTGCAATTGTTTGAAATAAATGAAATATCATGTATTGACCCTATCATTTATAAACCGCGCTGGGAGTCGAACCTCTATCGTCTTGGTCAGAGGCAAGCATCCTAGATAGACACTGAGCCGGTCGCGGCTCTCAGCTGTCATGAAACCATAGTACGGCCTTAGATACGTATGTTGAACTGTGATGTCGAGTGTGTCGGAGATGATAACGTAAATTTCGCAAGGCTGTACTAGCCGTGTGTTTGTATGAGTGAGGCACGGCGCCAAGGGCGATGTTGACCGGCTCATCTGGTGCGGCATACGACCTCTAGCGCAAGACACTGCAAAACAGCGTGCAATGGTATCGTAGATCACTCGCCTGACTGACACTTTCAGTGGTGACCCCATATTTTTATTGGCGGGAAGTGTTACGCAAACTCCATTCCATGTTTCTATATATGTTTAGAGATTATTGTTAATTGCAAACATTTTTTGTGCCGACATGCCCTTGAAAACACTGTAGTTTCTCGCAACATGTATGATTGGGTGATACATGTCTGATACAACGTTGCTGTCTGCAGACCAATAACAAGTATTAAATATTACAATAGCGGGATTCTCATTTGCTCAGTCAAATAGGGTAATAGCTCCACGCACTGGGAAAAGCCAGCGAGCTTTTGATGAGTGGAACGTAAAGGTGAAATCCAGCAAACAGTCAAGTTTTCCCGCGATAGACCATCATCTCTATATGTTATGTATACAAACACACGTGGGCTCTAACTGGTGAAGCGTTATGACGTAGCCCCTAGTGCGAAAACAGGCATGATTGTGGTTTTCCTTATTTTTTTTTTTTTAAACTGGAGGAAGTCGTATTTCAAAGAAAGAAATTGCCAAGAATACAATATCTTGGCTCTGAAGTGGGCGCATAAGAACCTCATCAGTCAGTCTTTTTAAAGTTCATAAGGAAAATCGCGGACGACAAAGAGCCACGGCGTGTAAAAAGACGCCCCCGGGAGGGTTGATAGAATCGGCAAGGGAGGGGGGGGGGTGGGGAAGAAATATTCCGGGAAAGCTTGGAAAGAAGAATATAGCAAGAAGTGAAGTTACGAGGCCTAGATACTAAAACTGTGAACCGGGAAAAAATTATACACAGAAAATTTTGCAAGTGGTTTTTATGAACTACTTTAAGTTTCTTAAGACTGTTTACTCGCATAGTCAGTTTGTTTGACTTATTACACCTGAGAGTTAAGGCGTACGTTTTGCAAGATGATTTCGTATTGAAGCTGAAGCCTTTATACAGCTAAATATGACAGTATCTATGTTTCTAAGTACGGGAAACATAAGCATAATTACCAGTTTGTAAACACATTCGGATAAATAAATATTAGCATTAAGGGGTATGAAAATCGTGTGTTGGATTGTTCAGTCTCGATTACAGTAGCGTCTTATTACCTTTTAAAACGTTCTTAATTTGGTAATTAGTAATTGTGAGTCTAGTAGTAGAAAGAAATGGTTTCCTCAACATTTGATAATTAATTACAAATATTTTCTCGTATCGTTATGAACACGGGACTTGTGCTAGTATTTGTACGTCGAATTTTTTTTTTTTTAAGTCAGTTATTTTGCAGTTTGTCTGCATGGTCCCCGTCGTTTTCTTCTCAAATTAGTCTTACTGCTTACATATCAAGAATATCTATACACTGACAGACCACATGTTTGATGTAGTGTTTTGAAAATTAGCCATAGTAATGAACGAAGTTTTGTTATGGCACATTTTACGAGACTAACGCTCTTGTGCTATTGCTTGAAGGTCGCGTGTACATGTTAAATTGTGCGGTTGGTAGGTACATATATATATATATATATATATATATATATATATATATATATATATATATATATATATATATATATATATATATATACACAAATACGTTTATTAATTATATCCCAATTGAGTTTGTTACGGTATTGCATATTAATAAGAAAGCATATGGAACTGGATTCTGTAATTCGCTACCAACCGTTCAAATGTTGCAGTAACGACTACCGTAAAATAGGGCGAATAGGAACACAATTTCAGAGGAAAGCTTTCATCATAAACTCTAAATTATAAACTGTGTTTTAGGTAGGCAAGTTAAAACAGTTCACAGGCAGTAGATTTATCACAATATAATTTAATTAAAAAAAAAAAATATGTAAGCCAGAAAACTTGTTTTTAATTTTGTTCCTACTCCCCCCACTATTCCTATTCACCCCGTTTTACGGTAGCGAATTTTTAGTGCTCACTTTATCCCGAATTCCCTATACCAGTATGTAGTTCATCGTTTCTTTTTATTTTTTTATGGTTACATTACCAGAATGCCTCATTCGCGCCATTAAACTTTTTAGAAATGAAAATTTTATACATTGCTGAAAATTACACGATATAACTTCTAAATCACGTTGCCTATGTTTCGACTTGTTCAGTCACAGTTAACTCGGCAGTTCGTTGGCTGAGAGTCGACCAATAATGAACAGTGT
Organism: Medauroidea extradentata; assembly: GCA_003012365.1. Taxonomy (NCBI): domain Eukaryota; kingdom Metazoa; phylum Arthropoda; class Insecta; order Phasmatodea; family Phasmatidae; genus Medauroidea; species Medauroidea extradentata. The sequence goes on along the minus strand of PNEQ01069680.1, from coordinate 32,061 downwards.
ACAGTACAGTGGGCGTGTACAATAGGGTAGTGGGGAGTGGGAATGCAGGGATGGACTATGGTACTGGCCGCCGTCTAATGGTGTAGGCGATTTACTTTCATTTTTTCTTTATATTCGGAAAATCTAAGCAGTCCAAAGCCACAGGCTCCTATTTGTACTGGTTTGCAATTTTTTTTTAATCCTTAAAAGTATAGCACGATATCGTAAAACCGTGTCGCAGATGCATTGAAAATAGTTTTTGTTATTTAGCCTAATTTTATAACGAGGAAAATTTTCTTAACGTCACTAACTAGCCAAAAGAATACTATTTAATGTTAGGATGAAAGTTGGCTACATTAGAAAATCTGTTATAGTCTGTTCAATTTAATCTTGGCACTCCCTAACACCTATAATAACCAAAAACTGTATTTTATTGGGTCAATGATGCAAAGTTATAATAATTGTGTAATGTTTACACTGGTTTTTAGCTTCAGCGAAGTTTACACGTAAAACGTATTAAAGGCGATTGCTTAATGGTTGGAAGAAACATTTAAGCAGTGCTCATTTTATCGTCAACAGTCTCTATGGTGGTTTTACAACGCCTGCTCCTTTTTTAGGATCCGTCTCCGTAAATAACTGTTCGGAGAGTTTTTACGTATTACGTTTATTTACGAAAAGAACATACACTTGAAACTACGATTGTATAATTTTAAAAATTCAGCACGGTTGTTAGAAACAAAATTTTCGGGCCTCTCAAAATGTTTTTTTTTTTTTTTCGGATGTAACTCTGGAAATACCTACGTAATTCGTAAAGTGCAAAATTAGATGCATGCATTGGCTTTTAATTCATACCGTCCAAAAAAAAAATGTTAGGGTTACTGCTTTCAGGGGTATTGATCCCTGCCACATTGGCTTTATCTGTTTCTTCTCCATAACTTCTGTTCCAGTCGATGTATTAAATTTTTTGTCACGACAAGGCATATATGTAAACCCAATTGCATTTTTGTATTTGCTGGAACCATAATATATTCATTATTTTGCAACGAGAACAGCTGAAAACACAAAATAGCTTTATTTGCGGAGGCGACTACAGAGGCCACAACATTAACAGAAACAATGCCATATGGATTCCAAAAAAGTGAATGAAACAATAAACTAAGCCCGATTTATAAGAAAAACCGTGAAACCGATCTGACAGGGATCAATCCCCCTTAAGTCCCATAGGAAGAAAAACTACAACGAAAACCTTGCACGCCAGTTTGACGCACTGTGAATAGAGGCGATTTACATCTCGTCGAGCGTGGTACTCTGGCTCTTATCGCTTTCCTGTTGAAGTTGGTACGCACTCTTCTTATGTGGGAGGTGTAGTTGTCACTTTGATTTAATGTTTTAAGAGTGAAAACATCAATTGAATTCTACGCTTTTTTCGAAGCCAACATAGATAATGGTATTTGCTAACTTTATGAGTAAGTATTTATCCAGAATTACTCATTCGTTACGCGTGATCTCTTGCACCGCAGTTAAATGCACGAGGTTTCGGCTTCAGAGATTGTGCCTCAGAAGTTTGTAAACCTGGAAATAATTTTGTCTAAAACCTTGGTTAAAACATTGTCTAGGATTGCTATTGTTTAATTTTCGCAAATTGGCTTCAATAAATCTATAGTTATAGATTAATTATCTTAGCGTTGAATTATGTACCACGCCCTCTTAAGAAACTTGGTGATTTAATGTTTAAGTAACTTGGATGGAGTGGAGTCTGTTGATTTACTGGTAGGCGGGCGGTAGTAAGTGGTCGTATGTTGCCTTGCCAAGCTGGTTACCGCGGGCGGTGGGACAGTTTTCCTCGGCGGGCCACCACAGCGCGGACGTGTGAAGGCGTGTTGTTAACAAGCGTGCGAGCTTGTTATCTTTGTTGACATACTGCCATCTGCCGGCAGCGCGCCACAAATAACGCCATTGTGTGTCCTTGGAGGGCCCGCAGCGGCAGCGGTGTTTGGGCCCCGCCGCGGTATATTTCAGGCCGCACGGTCGTTTATCGCTCCCACCGATCTGCCGCTAAAGTACATCCATCAAGTATATCGATGGCCCAGTTCAAAAAGGAAACGGCTCAAAAATTTGCATTTTTGAGTTTGGCTCACAACACACAGAAGTGCACGCTACCCAGTTGGAAAGAAGAAAAAAAACACTTTTTTTTTTTTTTTTTTTTTTTTTTTTTTTTTTTTTTAATAACGTGGCACTTTATTCTGATTGCCAGTAAATTTCTAGAAATTGTGTTGCTTTTAATTTAAAGTGTGATAATTTCAGCAAAGGCAGAATATAAACATTTTAAACAACTTAAACAGTGGCCTCAGTACTTTTGCTTCAAATGAACGACTTGAAGTACACGCCCCCTGACGTCTCCGCAGGGGAAAAGTACTGTGGGAAACAAAGCTTGTTTACAAACATGCTGATTTGTTAGTTGGTAATTGCAGAAAGCAAAAATGTTATGCATTCATATATTTGCACGCAAGGGTAAAAAATAGTGATTTCTATTTCATGGTTAAGATACGCAAATACATATGATTAATGTTTACCTGAAAAAACGGCAAATTCCAAACAAATAATTTTCTTGATGTACATCTCATCCGGAACATTTGACGCCAAACAGCTAAATGAAGGTTATGTTCGGCTGCGGTATCCATGGAGATAGGAATTGTTTCCCACACCTGACTGAAACTCCGCCTCTTTTCAAATCGTCCATTATTAACACCAACCAAATATGCCAATTAACAGGTTTTTCGGCGAAACGGAAACCTTTCTATATACAAAATTGTTTCCCTTTTGAACTGGGCCATAGTAGGTCGTTCTTGATGAAGTGAGCACTACAGATTTAACCTTAAAAAAATCACTAGTAGTTACTGCATAAAAACCTCTCAGGGTGTTATGATAATTAGCTACGCAATGAACAAAATTCACCAACTATAAATATGCTTGGTCCGGGGGCATCATTACGAACTTTATTGTATTGCAATTGGTTAACGAACGTGCGGTTGTCATAATGGGACGCCCAAAACGACGGCATTGCTTAGCTCCCCATACATTTCCATAGGCAGGGCCACACTCTGGTTCCATGTTACCCGCGTGGTAACACGAATTAAGTTCAAATGATTGATGTGCTTGTTATGTGTACCGGCCCTGTTACAATGTATTTACTTCAAGATAAAATAAATTATAGTGGCAGGCCCTTTATGACGTTATGATATGTTCCGGTATGTGTAACTCACGCTGTGTTTGGATATAACAGGTTGGCTAGTTGTGTGAAGGAGGGCGGTGGTTACATGCCCACACATGCATCGGCTGGTAATGAACCCATGTCTGCCCCCCCCCCCGGCCCTCTGGGCCTTTGCCAATACATGGCATCGTGCTCACCCTGCAACCCTGGCGTGTGGTCGGGTGTTAGACATGATCCGGATGGCCTCCAGTAGTTTCATTTTCGCTCGCAGCCCTGTCCACACCCCCTTCCCCCTAGAGAGAGAGAGAGAGAGAGAGAGAGAGAGAGAGAGAGAGAGTGAGAGAGAGAGAGAGCTATATAGAGTGAGGAGGATCAGTGGTAAATCACGAGTAACGTCTGTTAAACGAACACAGTGTAACGTAAATATAAAATTAAATATTTTTACCACGTGAACACCCTTAAGGCGGCCGCCTGGTGAAGTGTGTTGATGTGTGTCAGGCGAAATTTAGTGAGGCGCTACGAGCGACGCCGGCCGGCACACGTATTGTGATATCGCCTCTATGGCCAAAGTCACCGAACGAGGTGGCGCCACGATAACACGTTGGCCTCGCATTCGGGAGGATAAGGGTTCGATCCCCGGCTCTGGCCATCCTGATTTCGGTTTTTCAGGGTTTCCGTAAACCACTCCAGGCGAACGCTGGGATGATTCCTTTACCGAGGTCATGGCTGATTAGTCTCCAAGCTCCTGTCATTGTACGAAGTTGTGTCACCGTCTATAATGACCTCGCTGTCGACGAGACGTGAAGCCCTCTTACCTTACGGCCAAAGTCGTAAACGCGTATGCCTTGACGTAACTTTCGTACTTTGGGACTTTAAACGGAGACGCACTCATTTTATTGAACGCGTCACTATAGCAAAGTCCAGTGTAATTATAGACTTCGATTTCGAATGAATCTGGTACATGTACCTTTAGAAACAACCATCTGAAAAAAAAAAAACAATTTTAGCCAAGTTTCAGGACTTTTTAGATTAATTCTTCCATTGTGCGTGGTGTCTTAAAAGTCACACTCACGGGTAGTCTGAAGTGTGCTTTCTTTTCGTCGGTAAGCATTGTGGACGCACGTTTTTACTGGTCTCTGAGAAAAATTTCAACTCCAAACACGCAGCTACTCACTATGGAGTGCGCTGGAATTATTTGGGAAGTCTTTTTTTTTATTATTATAAATTGTGTTAATAACTTTTCTATTCGAGAATGCTAATTTACAGAAAAAAAGAAGGCGGGAAATCAATTCAGATGAATACGGAGTGTCATAACCAAGACACCACGCGCACATCCTCATGTTCTCGTTCTGCGCTGAGATTGATGTACAGGATGTCCAAATAATAAGCACACCATGTGAATGCTGGGCTAAATTGAAGACAGAAATGTCAGTAGCAAAATGTCGTATGATATTTTCCATGCACATTCTGGCAACATAGCATTGTAGTTAGGTTAGTTTCCTCTTTTGCTCCAGATATATTTTATTTTACTTCTACTGTTCTGGGTTAAAATCCTGACAAATCCAAAAATATTTCTACATTTATTTGACGTAACATATATAAAATAATACCTGGCCGTGCAGCGTTGCCACATTGTGCACGTGATATGTACAACATTTTGCCACTAACAATTTCATTTTCAATTTAGCTCAGGATTCGCGTGGTGTTCTTACTGTGCTGTTGTTTCCGGACATTGGGTATAAATCGCTAATGAACTTTGTTGCTATACAAGAGTATAGAGCATTTTTGTTTTGAACACGTAATTCGATTCCTGTGGTTAAATTCATTAGTTGACCTCGTACATGTATGTACGCGTTCGTATAACTTTATTTAACCAGCCCTTAAATAATGTACAAAATACCACAAAAATACTACCCAAGTTTGAATGAGTAAGATTTTGTAATGAATGTAAATATGGGCAACGTATTTGGTTCACAAATACTTTGAAACCGTACGCTTGCAGGTATAGTCTGTCTCATGAAAGAATTTAATTTTTTACCAGTTGTGTTGGCATCCTTTTTACAGCTGTTTCATTGGAGAGAGCAATGTGTTTTTTTTATCACAGGTGATTTCTGAACAAACAACCTAAGCTGAATGGCAAACTGTGCAATGTATCAAAATTAAAATTTTCAGAACTTCCAGTAACTAATAAATATTACTTAAGATCGACTTAGCCTAATGTATTGCACAATTGGACAGTTATCCAAGTTCGCTTTTGCACAAATCAAATGAGGCAGAGGCAAGATCAGTTTTTACGTGGAAATTGCTTTAGTAATAAATGCAAACACAACTATCGAAAAGTGGGATTCTTTCCTGAGACAGACTATACGTTACTTTGCAGACTATGTTCGCACAGTGGTAACATTTAGATATAGGCCATTCGGAATAAAGTGAGCACTAAAGATTTAACCTTTGAAAAAAATCACTAGCCGTTACTGCATACAACTCAACATTAACAACAGTTACATTATTGTTCGTATGGTTGGTAGCGAATAACTGCATGTAGTTCCGTGTATTTTCTTATTTTAATACAGCATTAGTGAAACAACAGCAATTGTAAACGACCTCTCTGTATTTAATATACTTTAAAATAATTATTTAAGTTCTTACTGACATACCTATTGACTGTACAATTCTATTTAATTAGCGGCAGCACAAAGCGACGCAACCGAGTCGATTATCGTTGGCACATGCCGCTAACTCTTCGCGCCACAGAGGTAGTTTAAAATTTCACCGACAGATGGCACCAGAGTTAGGTTTTCGCCGCTTGGAAGCGAATTGCGTCATTCAGTTTGTTTGTCCGTTATGTAATGAACATCGGTTTCTGAAAAGCACATATAAAAGTATTAGAAGTGACTGTTCATGAATATCATTGATAAATTATGTGAAGTCAATAGTAATGTAAGTTGTTATGTTTTATGATCGCCAGCCTGAGTATAATAGAATATATATAATAGAAACAGTATTTTTTTCCCTGTTTCACACATTAAGAAAATACGTTATTTATTGTTTCTCTTTACGTGCGTCGTCGTCGTTCATTACAGTTTGCTGAACGGAACTTGAATTCTTGAGTTGCGTGTGTCGTGTGTGTTTTTAGTGGCGGTTTTAATTTAAAAGTTCGAATATACTTTGCATGCATTTACGAGAATCGTAACGGTAATAGCGCCGTTAGAGTAGACACAGAGAAACCAGTGTTATAAGTCGTTTACTCGTAGGTATTTATAACTAAGATTATTACTGAGAATAGCATATATTCAGCCCCCGTGCATTTAATGAGTAGGCCTACATATTGTAGCTAAAATTTATCGGAGCACTGTAACGTAAATGTAAACAGTGTACAAGCCTATGTAAATAAAAGCACGTGGCAATGTTGATGTTTACATGCAGCGGAAAGATACAAACTGGCAGAAAATAGAAATTAATCAGGGCTTTTTTGAGTGCTCACTTTATTCCGAATCACCTATAGGTGTCTACCAGTCACTGAAACGGGAGTTCCGGATATTACGTAACGAAAGTCACGGTACGCGAGACAAGGTTATATTTATATAAATATAAATTGGCCGCAGTTCAACATCATGGCTTCGTCAGCAGGTAATATCTCCATCTCTAGCATCGTGAAAATGTAATTTCATCCTCTTCGTTCTTTACAGCTTCCCGCACGTGGCATACTTTCTCATTCTTATACGTAGTGTTAACGAAGAAAACAAATTTAGAGTATTTAATTTATGAATTTATTAGATTTGTCGCAAATATGTTTGCCAGGAAAATAAACTGCATTCCATACCGCGATGGAGTGACACTTTTCAAAACTGTCCGCATGTTATAAACGTTGTTTGGAAGCTCTCCAATTTCCGCAAAAAAAAAAACTGCGGTATTTAAATGTAACAAATATCACTGTTAAAATTATTTGTAAATGTATCACACCGATAGGGATGTCATGAAAGTAGGTATAGTAAAATTGTTTCCCATACACGGGGAACTGCGAAAGTCGCGTTTTCTTTCGGACACAAACATAAATTAGAGTTGAAAGAATTATATGTACGTGCCGCTTTCACTGCTGGGCTTTTACTTATTCGACTTCTCATACAAAGCGCTGAGCTAATAATGAAGACGCGACTAAATGCAGGTACGATCACGTGGTATTATTGTGTCGGCCATAGCAGCCTACGAGCAGATGATGTTTGCGTAAGTATATAGATACTCTTGGATACTAGCACAGAATATTTAGGAATACAGACGTGAGATGGCTGGTAGGACGGCAAACTCAAGTCACACACCGCCAGCAATATGGCTTCACTGGCCAGCAGTATGTTGGAAACTTCTACCGGCAATCAGCGTAAGGCGGCTGCCCTGCTAGCCGGCAGCCAGGCCAATAGGAAACCTACCGTAACATGTCGGAGCCGGACAGACACAGGACTGGTATCAACAGCCTCGGGAAGCCAATAAGCGGCGGAGTTCGCTCGTATCTAAGGAACGGCCACGTTATTTCACGTCTGTATTACTGTTTAGTCTGTGATACTAGCTTACATGTCAGTGACCCCGTGAATTTGTTCGGTCTCTTTCCTTATATCGATGTTTTTTTTAAGGAAACAGTCATATGTTTGCTGATAGTCTTGTATATAAACTCTACTTAACAGGTACTGTATTTACAATGTCGAAGTTTGGTGAGAGTCCCGTGCTGTGTAACTTCCATTATTCGTTAGGAATATTTTCACAGTGAAACTACACGACTTACATTGCACATTATTTATTCTTTTATACATTACATAATTCAGTCACAGGTCGTTTTACAAATTTATGTGTTGTACTGATCAAATATAATGAATACATGCAAATGTGCCTACAGTATGAATTTAGATTAATTGAGATTTGAACATTAAATAAAAACTGGCCTTGCATTCCGGCCAGCAAAGAAAATAAATACTGCGACGCATTTTAAAGAAGTAGACGTTACTGCAAATTTGCGTTTAATATTATTATTATTATTATTATTATTATTATTATTATTATTATTATTATTATTATTATTATTAAATACACGGCATCTGCGTAACGTTGCGTTCAGGCGAGTCACCTAAGGAAACCTGTATATAGGTCCAGTGCCCTTGTGTGTCAGTGTAAAGTGTAATGCTAGAATCACAATAGAACAACAGATGCGACGCGAAGGGCGCGACGCGAATATCGAAAAATGTCGGTCAATCAGCGCCGAGGTTTCCGTTACGTCAGCGCGTCCGCCTCGACGAGTGATTGGCTGACAAGTTATTCTATTCGCATCTCGTTATTGTGATTCCAGCACAAGTAAAACACACAGTATGCACAATTTGCCGGACTCAAGAGCCAAGTTAGGCTGTAATGACGAAAAATATATTTTTAAATTATTGTGCTTGAAATGGTTGTTTTTTTTTCTCTCCTTAGTTTTTTATTATTATTGTAGGTTTTCTGCTACTTGACGATACTCACTTGCATTAACGTATGTTTATGCAAATGATCCAATTGATACCACGCATCCACTGCGAGAATCTTTCAAAGATCGACGGTTTTTGTAAATGCGTACTTCATATTGGACGTACTGTATGAATTGTATAGGCTGTCCAGGATAAACTGAGAACTGTTTACAATTTTCTGTGAGCCGTTATACCGCCATCTTTACTATTTTAAATATGAAAACTTCCACGTAACTAAAAACTGATGTAAACATTTCGAAACTCTCAAAACGTTGGCCTACTTCTATAGCCCCAATAAATATATTTTATTGATAATTTTAAGTGTTGTTAGTGCTCACTTTAAAGTGAACCGCCTGTACTTTGCCATGAGCAGATAATAGTGTTTATGGGCCCCTATTGGAGGGTTGCGCCCAGCGGGAAGGTCGGGTACCGTTGTCACGACACAAAGGGAAGGAGGGAGACCGCACGAAACCGGTTCTGGGAGGAAGCGACATGGAGGCGCGTCCGGTCGACAGGACGGCGGGATGGTGGACGGCACAAGCATTCCAGTTGGCGCGGTTGTACGGCACTGTCTTGCTCGAGGCCCGTCCAGCGTACTGTTCGTTGTTTAATTAGCCATGTTTGACACGGAACGCTTCATACAGCTGATTGAAGACCACCCCGACGTCTGGGACATGGCGTCAAAACATTATATGGACCGCAATGCGCGGGAAGAAAACTGGGAGGACATCGCGAAAGAAATGTGTGCGACGTGGGACGAACTGGAACCACGAGAAAAGCAGCAAGAAGGTAGGTGTTTGTGTATTAATTCATTAATTGATTATAGTCTTCGTTGTTGTGCCTTAGGGCCGCGGTGGTCGAATGGTTAGACCATTCGCCTCCCGCCAAGGCGAACCGGGTTCGATTCCCGGCGGAGTCGGTGCCCGGATTTTCGCATGTGGGAATCGTGCCGGACGTTGCCGTTTTCCCCGCTCTGTCATTCCGATGCCGCTCCGTATTTACCTCATGCCACCCTCACGAGCGCTAAAGACCTCGATGTTGTTTATGTTTTTTGTTTATAAACAACACATGTTTATCGACCATGTTTTGAGTGTAGCCTTTTGTTTTTAAACACTCCTTACTTTGCATTATGGGCGTATAGTACAGAAAATATCGAAATTAAATATTTGTTTATATCGCTTGATTTGAAGAGTACTACCTGATTAGTTGGAATTTGTCGGCAGTGTGAAGATACTCATGTCTGAATTCACGTACTAAGGGTCCTAACTTGCGTCGCGCCCTAGACGAGTGCATCTAGGGCACTACGTGAGAATGTCGCTGTCTAAATCGACGAAATGCACTATAGAATACAGCCTTCAACCAAACTCACGTTGTTAGATTCCATAGATCACTCTCCGATGCTCTACCGCTCTCGTCGGCCCAACTAACAAAATGGCTTCGCAAAGTCGTCAGCTGTTGTTAGCTTTGAATTTATTTTCCTCCCTTCGAATCAAAATAAATGTACATCGATAAGATACATTAATAATAAATATAAATTATTTATTTATTGTCTTATTTTTCAAATGGCAAAGTTACACTTAACCATTTTTTTTACAGATTCACAAAATAAAATTACATATACATAGAACTGACAAAAACTAAGAAAAAATAATTTAAAACTAATGATGACTAACATGACAAAAATACAGACCACTTTACATATTCGTGTGAAGTAGGGACTAATAAACACTCGTACAGAGTTTATGATTTTTCATAAATATTTCCAACACAAAGTCCTAGCTCGTTGGTATGTAGATATGCAAACATTTACGTATACACAAATAAAAAATCTTAAAAAAGTAAAATTGATTAATTTTGTGACAAGCAGGACAACAACAATGTAGCACTTCACAAAAATATCAACCAATAGTTAATTTTTACTAACCTTAGGCAGCCGGTTGTAGTAGTCAGGGTATTAATGCTGTGATATATATATTCACTTGAAAATTTATTTCGTACTTTTTAACGTGATAACCTTAAAAATATTTTCATATATTGCATTTTATCGTTGGGAGAGGCTTACCAACGTAACCAATATCTGTGCTAATAAAAGACTTCATGAAGGTGAGAATTCTGGCACACCCACAGTTCAACATGCTCTGATGACTTACTTGCCATATGTTTTATGAATGCGTTAAGTCGAGTAGAAATATTTCAACTTGGACCGTGGCAGTTGACAACCAACTGCATATTGTGAATCAGCCCTAAAAGTTGTTAACTGCAGATTACATCGTAAAAAGTCAAATATTCCGTACATATTTTTGTAATGGCGTATGATCGGTAGGGCCTTGTACTATGGCGAAAACAAATGTTGCCCTAGTTTGTTTCATTGCCTTACATATGCAGTTGTGCTTCAGTCAGAGATAGGATGTTTTAACTCTCACGTGTCTTGAGTTTCTACCCGCGAATCACAGACGTGTGGTGTTGCAGTAAGCTCATTCTGACTGGCACAGTCCAATGATAGAAGTCTGTCACTTCACAAAGACACGCTGCTAGTAACCATGCAGCAGAGCCGCTTTTATGCACGTGAGACCCTGAAACTAACTGGGGCAAAATTCTTTTCGCGAATGGCTCGTGGCTCTATTATATTGAGACGTATATTCAGGGGCGTCATTTGGGGCCACAGGGGCCCCCTGGATTTAGAATTTTATTTGTATAAATATATTTTTGTATTTTTAATTTAAATTATGCTAACTTAAGCACATACAACTGATGTTTTATTATTAAAGAACATAATTTATACATGCTTAATTAATAAAAAAGATACAAGTTCACTGTCGTCGGAAAACAAACTCTTGCCCCCCCCCCCCCCCCCTTCTTCTAGAAAAACCTGAAATGACGCCCCTACGTATATTTGTGAATGTAGGTACACGCGATGACGGGTAACTCGCGGATACTAACTGCACAAGGTGAATAAGTGATCATAACTAAGCAGGATGTAATATGTGGTAAAAAGTCACCAGGTCCTCCGTGTACGAGAAGTCTAAAATAGTAGTGAGCAGAAATGTAGAGTCGGTTACCCGCACTACCATTCGTAAACTAATGTCCTGACAACACTTTCGAACAAGTATTTCCCTCGTAATTTTGGTCATAGGTGTCCCGTTTGATTTCATTAAATGCAGTGAACAGCATGGTATATGTTTTAAAGGCAAGTAGCTATCTAGATTAGTTGAGTAGCTATGCGTTTTTAAAAAGTGGAATTAGGATTTTTTTTTATCTTTGGCGAACAGAACAAGGAAAAAACTGAGGCAAAGTTTTATTTATGTCAGGCCGTGTCTCAATTGAAAGAGTACTCTGTTGAGAGAGTGCTCTTTCGCACAACAACAAGGGAGAGCTCTTGTTTGCTCTCTGGTGTTCTCACTCTCTACAATTGGGACGACGCTCTCTCGTATTTGTAAACAAACGATGCAAAGGTTACAAGTGCGTAAATTATATTAATACAAGTAATATACATATTAAATAGACTTGTGAACTATTCAAATAATAATTTTTTAACTTACCGGCGCTGTATTTCAAGCGGGAATAGCTGTTAATAGGCGATGCCAAAATATTTTATTTCGTCTATTTAAAGTCATATTACGGCCGAAAATGTTTACCGAATTACTCGCGATAGGTTCATTGCCAATAGTTATTTATGCATAAATAATGACATATTTGCAATATATGTCACACGTTTCTTCAGTAACCTCAAACCATAGTTGAAATCAAGATGGCGTACGCCAGAGAGCACGAGAGAGCGAGAGCGAGTATACAACTTCGTGCTCTCGCTCTTTCGTACTTTCGGTGACCAATTGAGATAGGCAGAAAGTGCTCTCTCTCTGACGTAGTTGTGACGTATTTGCGAGAGCGAGAGCACGAAAGAGCACTCTTTGGGTGAATTGAGACACGGCCTCAGTCAAGGTGTTATGTACTCGCATACTCGGCGTATTAGGTCTGTATCACATTTACGAGTTTGTTGAGTATTGTTCGGTTTGAGCATTAGTTAAAAAATAAATAGTGAGTAATATGCAGTAATACAGTACAGCAATATTAAAAATGTTTCGTACCCCCCTTCCCTTTTTTTATGCATGGCTTACAAAAACGCGATTGGAAATAGTCATTGGACAAGAAATAATAATTTACCAATCAAATTACAATGTTTTTTTTTTATCTCCGATGTGCTGTGAAAACATGAATGCATTGTAAAATGCTTGTGCTATCAAATGCTACGTTCATCTTTCAGCTACTTTTCGACATGATCACCATGCTAATTGGGAGACTTGTCTGTGTCCTCTGCAATGAAAGTTTCTGCCTATCATTTTGGGCGTGGTACACGTACGAGGTGCATCAAATGTTGTGGTTGCAGTTTCGTTTCTTTTTGGAATGCCCTTGAAGCGAAAGCAATCGAAATGTAACACAGCGGTATTGTTTACCCCCTTCCTTCAAACCACGTTCACTGGCCAAACCATGTGGTTACGGACATGTCAATATGTCTGCGACAGTAAATAATACGGCCTGATGCGATCTGTGTGGAGGCATTCATTTGTTACAGGCAGGACACAATGGTTTGGTTCATGCACGTCGCTATAATTATTCAATTATTGCACACCTACTGTACCAGTTTGTGATTACTGACATACACTCGCTTCTTTAGCATTCTAGTTATGCCATCTCATTTTTTTTTTACTGTCTAGGTTCCGGTTCAGTCTTCTTCAGGTGCCATTATTTTTATTTTAAAAAATTACAATTCACGTAAACCTAGTTAGCAATTTTAACCTCAAATTCTTAGTAATGAAGGGGCGATGTCTAGATAAACTTATATTAAAACAATTTTATACAACCGTTGTAGGGAAGTATGCAGATTGCATCACGTAAGCATGCTTCTTATACACACTAATACACATTACACTAACTCTTAATCTCTAGAAATCCAAATTACAAAAACAAGTAATGTGGCTCACGCACATTAATGTGGTTGTTGTAAAATAATTACTAATTGTTACAGCAAAATTTGCGATACTTTGTTTCACATATTTTCGGATGTATTCTAAATCTATTCTAATTTTAACCTGTAACCTAACTTTTTAACTTATTGAAAAAGTCTGCCAAAAATTTTTTTTTTTTAAATTTGTGTGTTTAAAAGTTAGTATCTTTAATTTGAAAACAAATTTCGAAACGTTTTTGCAATATCCGAAGTAAAAAAGTTTGTGGGTAAACTAATCGTAGGTATATGGGAAGTAGTACATACACCATTTATGTGTTCCGTCACGTTTCTATTAAGAAAAAAATATTATATTTGCTTATCATAAGAATATATTATTATATATTCGCTAATTAACAGTTAAGAATATATTGTTATATATTCGCCAGTTAACAGTTTTTTTTGCAGCAAAATACCTAAACGTGGTAAAATACGCCAATGCGATATAGCCTACAAGTAACAGTATTATGTCTGTATGGCTACATTTTTCTTATATTTCAGTATAATATGTATGTATATTTCTCTGTTGCAGTGAAGTACTTGAAGAACAAATGGAGGCATGTACGAGACAATTATTCCAAGTACGTCAATCAGGGGAATAACAGTGACACATCAAAGAAAAAGAAATATGTGTATGCTGATATACTAGCATTCCTACAACAGACAGTGGTAAAAAGAAAGTAAGTTGTACTACAGCATATTAATATTCTTAAAAATGTAAGCTTTCTATTTAAAGTTATTACTAGAGCCACGACTTTATGGCGAAAAGATTTTTGCAACATTTGGCTTCAATGATTCATGTGCACATATGCAGCTCCGCTACATCGTCTGTGATTGGATCATTTTACTCTCACTTGCTTTGGCAAATAACAGACGTACGGAGTCACAATAATCTTATTCTGATTGGCACAGTTAAATGCGCAACGTGTATGAACAAAACACGCTGCCAGTAATCATGAAACAGAACTGCCGATGTGGTCGAGAGACACTGAAACAAAGTGGGGCAAAAATCTTTTCGCGACAAAATCGTGGCCCTAGTTATTACATAAATGACTGTGAAGTTAAAAAACGGATTCTCGATGTCAGAAACTAGTTATTCGAAAAGTCTCTGGAAACATTTAGCTTAGTTGAACTAGGAATCCCTCTTATTGTCAGGCTGTATTTATTTTGCGTAGGCCTACGTAATTAATTTTGTAATTAGAAAGACAGAATCGTGGGCAAATTGTTTTAGAATATGAATGTCATAATATTGTTTCTATTTTTTTTTGCAGATAGCAAAATGAACATTGAACAAATTGAATCTGAAACTATGTACAAATTAAACTAGGAATTTTTCGTGTGTTCTTAAAACTGTCTGCTCAGTTATGGCATAGTGATTCCTGTTGTTATTAGGGGTTACTCTACGCCACCAAGGTAATTGATGCGTTGTGGTAGTGTACGGTATATTTTGCCTACTCAGTTAAAATTGCTGTTTCTTTAATAAATCATACTAAATCTACTTTTTAATTTAATACAATGTTATCCTGTTCCGTTGCAAAGTAATTTTATGATATTGAGTATTTTTGAAAGACTCCTATAAATTTTAACAATGAACCAGGTATTGAAATTTACATGAATTAAAATATAAATTAAGGTATATATTAGCACAGGTGTTTTTTTCCTTGTTTAAAGGACTTCGGGTAACATCGAAGACGATGACGAAGAAAACGAAATAAAAATTAGCATCGGAGATGAGAGTCTTAGCAGAAGTTCTTGTAGTATTGGAGAGGAGAGTGGGTGTAAGAAGTCGTTGAAGGTAGCAACGTCTGCTGTTCCGAAAAGATCAGTGAAATCGACCGCCGTTGCTGAATCTCAGAAGAGATTACACAAAGATTTGGAAATAAATATTCCTGAAGATGACGACGGAGACAAGTTATTCCTCATGTCACTTCTCCCCAATGTGAAGAAACTAAGCGAAGAAGAAAAACTTGATTTTCGTTTTCATGCCCTCCAATTCTTTCGTGACCTGATTCAAAAAAAGAAACGAGCAAACTATACGAGCTCATAATAATTCCTACGTATCTTCTTGTACGAACTTTCCAAATCAGTTTTTGCCTCCAAATAATTCTACTTCCACCTGTAAATATCAGCAAGTTCCACTTCTGAGAATAATCCGTACATTCGAACTTGTACTCTTCACTTTTAAACTTCATCTTCTCTTTGACGAAATTAAATTTCGTCGGTTTTTCTATCTCCCGTTTCTCATGATAACTATAAATATTTCTATATTTTTGACTAATTTACTTGTAAGTACAGTATGTAAAATCTTCGCTTATAAAAGCATTTGTAAATCAAAATAATATTAAAATAATCCAAATTTTTTTAACATTTATTTAGTGTTACTGTCGGCGTCTATTACACATGTTTGGTTTCCTTATGTCTACTTCCTGCTTTGTTGCATGCGATCATGCAATGTTGAGAAAAAATGGAAATGATATGTTCGCATTCGAAAAATAAAATTATTGGCATCAAATGTTAACTTAAAACTTCTTTTCGTGCTTCGTAACTATTTTATATAAGTGTGTTGAAAACGGTTAAGTTTTCTCACAACCTTAATGGAATAGATGTTCATGATATTATATTTTTAGTGCTTCAAGGGAACCGACGCCCTTGTACCTTATCTGTAGACACACTACAAAGAGGTGTAAGTTTGTACTTCAAATTTTTAGTAGTTATTTTTGTATTTTAAATACAGAAAACTACAGCAGGTGTAATTTTACGCGAAGTATTGCTACTAGAGATGGGTTCGGTAAAGTAGGTAGTAGGATTTTAAACTTCGTATATAGCAACATCAATATAAACAGATCAGTGACTCTGAATGACAAGACACTGCGAAGAATCCGGCCGTGGCCTGCAGTGATACACTGGTACACTGAGAAGAAGAGTTTGTTGGTGCAAACAAATTTTATTTGAATCAACCAAATGATCCGTTTGTGTAGGGGCAGTTTAATATTTGTTTGCTTGTACCGAATTATTTTCTTCCCTTGATTTGTTTGAGGCAAATGGCTGTGTTTTGTTAGTAGTACCAAAGATTTAGTTGGTGATAAAAATATTTCGTGTGACACATCAAACACACATGCGATATTTTAAGAGCTAATAAAATTATTTGTTATACACTTAAAAAATTTGGAAATTTTAAGACTAAAAAAAAAAAAAATACATACGGAGGGCCAGGATTTTATCCAATAATCCTTGACTTGTTTGTATTCATGTCCTAACCAACTGAACTGGGAGTACATCTGTGACAGAAAGTTTATTTGTATAGGAATAGTTAATATTATATTACGTTTGTACTGCTTTATTTTCAAACATGTTTGTATTCCTTCTGCGAAAAGGTAAACGACGTCAAATAATATTATTAAAATGGCCGCCGTCCACCGTAGCATAAAAAACGAGATGTGCAGCTGCGGTGTTTTTCAATTTTATAGCATTTTCTTTTGTGATCAATCGAGTTAACCATTTTGAAATTGTTATAGCTAAAATTTAAACCCTTTAATTATGCTGATTAACAGTTTAGACGCCCTACTTGTCGCACAAGCTTATATTTTGAAAGTAGAGGTATACAGTGTTCGCCATATTATCGCTCACGCACGCCAGTCTGCCGCCTTCTGGAAGTCAACCAAATGTATATAGTTTCGCCAACAAAATCGTTTAGTTCATCGAAAAAAGTTGTTGGTTCAAAGCACATCACTTATAACTAACAATATTATTTTGTTGACAATTTGTAACGAGTTGTTTGTTTACACAAAATCTTTATTTTGACGTCCTACAGTAACCAAATATATGTTTGGCACAAAGTGCGTTTAAATGAATAATTTGGTCGAGGGAAATAATTAAATTTGTTTGGAGGACTTCATGCTAAATCTTGACAACAAAATATTGTTTATCTGAAGCAAACATTGCCCAAACAAATATATTTTGTGTAATGAAACAATTCTTTCTCTTCAGTGTAGCATTCTCCTGAAGTGATTTCGTTAAACCATGAAAAACCGAATTCAGGATTGTTGGACCGGTAAGTCGATCCCGGATCTTCTCGAAAGCCAATGTTTGACGTGTAACCGTATCGTACTTAGTTCATAGTAATGCTTGCTCTTACATTGTTTAGATCAGTCGTATAATTGAACGTACATTAAAAGTACACACTTTTATTTTATTTGCATTGTATATCTCTCGATCCTTTATAGCTGTGTTAGCTTTCTGAAATTTATTTTTAAACTGTATAGGTTATGTCACTTTCAATTTTTATTGAGCTTTAATTACATCTGGACAGCAGGGCTGCTAGAATTGCTTACATACAACTTCGCACAAGGGCAGGAACTAGGAAAGGAGTAGATCATGACTTACGTGAAGGAACCATCCCGATATTTGCTTGGATTGATTAGAGAAACAATGCGTAAATCAGGAAGGTGGGTACCAGGAATCGAACCCAGGTCGCCGAGTCCTCCTAAATCTGAGACCAACGTCATTGTGCCACCTCACTCACTTTTGAAACTGTAGTGGTCGGTATAGGCTATGTATGTAAGTTATAGCCTTCTGTTATACCTACGTGATCCGGTGCTGGAGGGGGGGGGGGAGCGGAGAGCCGGACATGTTTCGGAAAACATGTGGTGGTCTGAATGAGAGCCATCTATTGGTATTTCTTCTCCTTTCAAATTCCAATCTAGCAAGTGAAACATTCTATTAAGGCAATGAGCGTGACTCGTAGAAAATTACATAGCTTTCTTGTTAACGTTAAATAACGTGTTGCCAAGGTGTCAATCTGGCCATCACTATCCGTACCGAATTTGCTGTTAGACGAACAGTGGAAGTTTATGTGCGCAGTTCAACACGCTTTCCTCCGTTGTAAATTGGCCTTACTGAAAGTGAACGCTTTTATTCAATAAGTCTCTAATTACGCTTATGCTGTGAAATTCTACGCATACATAATTTGTGGCAGATTGAGTAGGAGTCGTCAACTATAGTTAAACAGCGTTAGCCACTACCAACTACTGCGCTATGTCGAAATGTAAAATACTCTTTAACTTCAAAGAAACGTTTAATTATATATAATGCATGGTTTATTTTAAATAGGCTGGTGGGCCACGAGAGAAAGGCCTGGAAAGGCCCTGTGGGACATGCGTTGAAGACTCCTGGTTCTCTTTGTCCCCGAGGACACGAATATTTGAAAGTGGTTATGTTTCGTAGCTACCATTTTGTCAGAACCAGGCTCTGTTCTGAAGTATCCGCAAAAAAAAAAAGTATATTAAAGAGAGCTCGGAACGTTTGCCAGCTACTGTGCGCCGTTTAATCATCGGTTACAATTGCGAATCAAAGAAAGAATCAATACAGCATTGTTGTCTGAAAATAGAGTTCGGGGTTATTGAAAACGTAGCTTGCAATTCCTGTTGATAGTCATAAAGAAAGGCGACGGAGTTATTTGTCAACGGTATTAGTGGAGTTTTCATGCTTAAAAGAGACGAGCATCGGGTCGGACGACCAAATGTGCTGTTCTTTAGCGTGCGGTCTGGTTTATAGGCCATTCAAATAAAGTGAGCACTGAAGATTTAACCTTTGAAAAAAATCACTAGCCGTTACTGCATATAAGTCAACATCAACAACAGTTACATTATTGTTTGTATGGTTGGTAGCGAATAACTGCACGTAGTTCCGTGTATTTTCTTATTTGAATACAGCATTAGTGAAACAACATCAATTGCAATATTTAATATAGGCCCTACTTAAAAATATTTGAGTTCTTACTGACATACCTACTGACTGTACAATTTTATTTAATTAGCGGCAGCACAAAGCGACGCAACCGAGTCGATTATCGTTGGCACATGCCGCTAACTCTTCGCACCACAGAGGTAGTTTAAAATTTCACCGACAGATGGCACCAGAGTTAGGTTTTCGCCGTTTGGAAGCGAATTGCGTCATTCAGTTTGTTTGTTCGTTATGCAATGAATATCGGTTTCTGATAAACACATTATAAAAGTATTAGAAGTGACTGTTCATGAATATCATTGATAAATTATGTGAAGTCATTAGTAATGTAAGTTGTTATGTTTTATGATCGCCAGTCTGAGTATCTGGAAATAGCAACATAATTTTTTCCCCTGTTTCACACATTAAGAAAATACGTTATTTATTGTTTTTCTTTACGTGCGTCGTCGTTCATTGCAGTATGCTGAACGGAACTTGAATTCTTGAGTTGCGTGTGTCGTGTGTGTTTTTAGTGGCGGTTTTAATTTAAAAGTTCGAAGTATACTGTGCATGCATTTACGAGATTCGTAACGGTAATAGTGTCGTTAGAGTAGACGCAGAGAAATCAGCGTTATAAGACGTTTACTCGCGCATGTATTTATAACTAAGATTACTACTGAGTATAGCACATATTCAACACCTGTGCATTTAATGAGTACATATTGTAGCTAACATTTATCTGAGCAGTGTAACGTAAATGTAAACATTGTACAAACCTATGTAAATAAAAGCACGTGGCAATGTTGATGTTTACATGTAGCGGAAAGATATAAACTGGCAGAAAATAGAAATTAATCAGGGCTTTTTTGAGTGCTCACTTTATTCCGAATCACCTATAGATGCTTCTTAGCACCATGTCTTTGAAATGCATGCCAACTGACATTCAGTGACGACATATATTATGAGACAGTAATTAACCTGCGTAGTTTTGTGGGTTCAGTTTTGTTTAGCACGCGCTGTTAGTGATAATTAGTTTCCGTTTGAACGTTTAGTTAATTTACCATAGTTAAGTTATGTTTTATTCAGTAAATTTGTAGAACTCTACACTAAGATATTAAACGTTTTTACTTAGACATGAAATGTCTTGATGGTTTACTGAGAAAAAATAGTAATATTGATGTAGGTATCATGCTTTTGTTAAAATGGCAACAACCGGTTGTTTATACTATCTGAATAATTCTTACCACAATTAGTCTGTAGAATGAGCAAAGAACATCATTAGTTTACAACATAGTTTTATAAAAACAATTCAAGTAATTTCAACAACTAAACTGCATTGCGGTCCCTAATTAAACAGAAACGTGGTACATTTCACAATTGTATTTTTCTCAGTGTTCGGATTATAATTTTGGCCGCTAGAATATGGGTTTACAAGTTTTTTCATAACTATAATATTAAGACTGCAATTAATCTGAATATTGAGCCAACATCAAATATGCGTAGTGGTATAAAATATGTTAAACATAATCTTAATTTCTTCAGCAAATTTGTGTAGTATAAGGGTACGGGATAAATGCAGCATTTTTGAAAACTAAGCTACTTTTTTCCTTCCAGATACTTTGTAGTTTACTGTACTTTTTACTGTAAAGGTGTTCGTCATAGTATATAACTGATGGTTCATAGTATATAGGCCTAACTGATTGTATCGTACTCTCAAGTGAAAATTAAACAGTATAAAAAATATAAATACTAGGTGTTCTAAAGTTTATCGCGAACCACATATAACTTACGTAAACTTGCATGTATGGTTACCTGGAGCTCGTGGGGTTTATAAGAAATAATTTCGGATGCGTGTCAGCAGGTGATTTAAATAGCTAATATACGTATTCATACTAGGCTACAATATAAAGTATACATTCCAGGCTGTACGTCTCAAGTTAACCAAGTGTTTTAAATAATCGTAAATGACGGAACTTGCGAATACAGGATGTATGCTAGATATAGCTGTGTGTGGTAAAGTGAATACTTTCAAAGCCTTCCGTATTTATTATTTTACTTTGACATTTTGTACCTTTCCACCAGTTAACGTATACGTAGTAGTGCTGTAGTAATGAACACTATGTATCAATTATCTGTGGTCAAAAGTTAACATACACAGTTTTTATTGTTCTTCTGGAAAATACTGTGTTCATAAGTACTCTGTTTACCGAGGACAGACTATATGTAGAATTTAACCTCATCGAGACGTTCAAAAGTTTCAGAAACGGGAAATGATGCGGTCATGGCTTGTATTCAGCAAACCCTCCTAGCATTCTCCGGGCAGTTCCAACACGTTAGATGAATCAAGGTATAGTCTATCCAACAAACGAGTGGACTTTTTGACCGCTGGTAAAAGTAATTAAAAAAAAAAAAAAAAACAAATATGTTAATATCTTGAAACAATGTATTAGCGTAGTAAGTGGACAAATAATTAGGAAAAGGTGTCAAAAGTGGTCACCGGACTAACCTCCGAGCGATATGCAAGTGCAGAGCTTATGCCGTTACAAGATTATTTAAAAACACTACTCAGCGTGTGTTCTATCTACTTAGAAATATCATTCAAAGAACGTTACATACGTGTCTGCTAATTTCAGGTTCTCCACGTATCTCTAAATTATATTGTTACACAGCCGAAAATAGCGAAAATGGACGTTTTTAAGGTCCTTTTCAGGTGAGAATAATTATTTGCAGAGAACTTTTTAAAAGGCTCAGGCATGTACAGTAACACCGCTATACTAAATCATAAAATGAAAGATTCACCACTGAATAGCTAATAGAGGCGATTTTTTGGCTTAAGTCTGCATGTCAGTTCAAGAACTTGCGCCTACCTAGAGGCTAGGAGATAGGTGTGATACGCATGCTGTGTCGCCCTTACCACTCCAGCGAATGCGCAAAATACACTGACCCAGGCGGTCACCTTAGCAGCAGATAAAGGCGTAGATGTTGTTTGACCACAGAAAACTATGTCAGAAAATGGACTCGTTTTTGGCCTCAACTGCTGGTGCACGCAATACGAGAGACCGGCGGGCGTGCGACACTGCCGAGTATTGACCGTAAATCTCCTCGCGACGTGTTGTTGGCCGCCAGTTCAAACAATTCCGACGAGGAACACAGACCTTTCGGTTCACGGTCTCGCGTCGCGTGGACCGGCTTCCAAGTTTTCGCAACGAGGAGCGTTCGCGAGCCTGGAAAATGGGCGGGGCAACGTAGCGTGCTTCCTGTGCCTTGAGAAATTTTCCTCGCGGTCTTCGACGTCGTAATTCGAGGCGACACTTCCCCAGCACTGAAGACGAGTGTCGCGACGCTGTGACTCTTCTGTTATACAGTACACTGTAAAAAAACTTTCTAAATTGTTTAGGAAGCAATTAACCTAAACACAGTATGGGACAGTTACCATACTTACGCCTTGTAAATATGTAAACTTTTACAGTGGTTACAATACAAGTCTGGTAACTTCAGTATACTTTTGACTGCTTTATAAAAAGTTTAGGACGGTTACCATAGATTTATGGTAAACAATTCTACCATTGCTACTTTCTTAGTCCTCATATACACACTTATGGCAAATTTACAAACTATTTCTTACAGTGTACGTGGAACTTCTCGTTTTGGCCGATGGGGATGTCACTGCCTTTTTTAATGTTCTGCCAGATCAGATGTTAGCACCAAATTACATTTTACTTCAATATAACAATGACATCTCAATATTACAACATCTTAATAATTTTGAATCTCATCGCACGACTTCTTATGCCAAAGCTGCCTCCGTGTAAACTGACTCGTTAGCAGATTAGGGCTATGGCTTAATGTTTATGCTGTTTTTGAGAGTTTAATTTTTTAAATCCCGAAAGGGAACATATTTCGCCAAATCGTTGCATAGGAATTTTGGTAATTGTTTGTATGTAGTCTTTTTTTGTCAAGACGTAAGTGTCCGTAATTTTGGCTATTTATCGACTTGATTAAATTTTATTAAATTCAATAACTAGCCAAAAATTATAAAACTTATGTTCCGTACAAATTTTGGCTTCACAGTACAAACAGTTATAACATTTCTATGTAACAATTTTGTGATCTGCTCCCTTTCAGAATTTAAAATATATATTACTAAAATTGAATAAACAGGGACTCGTGGCCTTAAGAGTCGTGTATGCGACATTTGGATTTTAAATGCGTCTAACGTACTTCAAAAAAATAATTAGTTGCCGTAAATGCCGTAACTGCAGATATATTTGGATACATGGAATGGCATTGAGATTTTTTTTCACATTTTTTCTATGGTAGCTGGATTAAATGTCAATGTACTTTCA
The DNA here is from genome assembly GCA_003012365.1 of Medauroidea extradentata. Classification (NCBI taxonomy): domain Eukaryota; kingdom Metazoa; phylum Arthropoda; class Insecta; order Phasmatodea; family Phasmatidae; genus Medauroidea; species Medauroidea extradentata. The sequence continues at coordinate 8,322 of PNEQ01069680.1, read as the reverse complement.
TGTGCATTTTCATTCTTGGGGACCAGTGGAAGTCTTGGCATCACGCTCGTGTCGGCATAGAAAAATAAAGAAACGTATGTTAATGGCTTTATATAAATTTTGACAGTTTTTTTTCAGACGTATTCCATGCATGGAGACTGGAATGAACGTTTTAAGAGAGAGAGAGAGAGAGAGAGAGAGAGAGAGAGAGAGAGTGCTTGACGGAAAATTTTTATCGGTTTAAAATGTTTTGTATTTGTACGAGAAGTGGTTTGTTTCGTACACACACATTGTGACAGTTTTTTACTGCAATGAAACATTTTAGCTTTCCTAGTTATAATATAACATGTTAAAATCCACATTTACATAAAACGGTGTTATGCTTTACAGGAAAACCAAGTAACTTTTCGAACTGAAAAAAAAAAAAAAAAAATTCACACTGAATAACGAAGCTGCAGGCTGCAGGTCTCCTATACAAAAAAAAAGTTTAAAAAATGCTTGTGTTTAAAAAAAATTAGAAATTCAAAATTGAAATTTAAAAATTCTTTGTTTTTGTACAGGAGACCTTGTAGCCTACAACCTAGTTATTCAGTGTGAATTTTTTCAGTCCGGTAAGTTACTTGGTTTTCTTGTAAAGCATAAAATAGTTTTATGCAAATTTGGACTTCGATGTGCCATCAGAAAAAATCTATTAAAGCCAAAAATGTTTTCATTGTGGTAAAAATTATTCACGATGTATATCTACAAAAAACCTAATCTCGTACAAATGTAAAAAATTTTAAAACAATAAAAGTAAGTACATTTGTAGGTCTACTAGAAGTCTCGACCGTCTTCTAAGCAACTTCTTGGCGTATTTAGTGCACTGTCCATCAATTGAAATGACGACCTGAGGTGTGGAACCGTAGACGTGATTATTTTAAGGTTGTTCAAGTGGGGAAAAAACATAATTTTATATTTGTATGAAATAGTGTTAGTTTTGTACACATTACTTGAGAGTACACATACTTCTAACGGAAAAAAATTAGGTCATCTAGTTTTCCCGTAATGTCACTTCAAAGTCAAAATTTGCATATTTTTACTTCATACAAAACTTGAAAACCAGTTAACATAATGAA
>PNEQ01069679.1:0-58246 GCA_003012365.1 Medauroidea extradentata | reverse complement strand
GTGTGTGTGTGTGTGTGAATATGGTGCCTTCACGACTATATTTTTATTACTAGTGCTGAAAAAAATTGTGTTAGATGAAGCACTGTCTTTAACTCAACAAAGCTATGCAAACACCTTAACTGATTATTTTATGGAAAAATCATCGTCACTTCTGTAATTTCGCATCAATGACCACAATGCTGTAGTACAGTGTGGGGCAACGTATCTTCCTGTTTTGACACAGCAATAAAACCCATTATATCAATCAGAAAGTTTCCGTTTTAATTTGCATAATGTAGTTACGTATCTAAAGTTTCGTTTTAGAAAGCTTTGAAAATCAAATCACGCTCACCATTGTCCGTACACCGAGTAAACCTATTTATGGCGTTTCTCATGACACTCACCAGCGTAGCAGTGGGTATGTTGGCAATTTCTGCCCGGATGTTGGTCTTCAGGACGTGTAGGGTCCTTGGACGAATGGCGTGAACGCGGGAATTCAAATAACCCCACAAACAATCACATAGAGCCAAATCAGGGGGGTAGGCTGGCCACTTCAAATCGCCCCTTATTGAGACGATGAGCTCCGGGGAGTGTTCCCTTAAGGCAACCATTGATGCCTTTGAAGTGTGGGTCGTTGCTCCGTCTTGTTGCAATCAAACGTCCCATAAGACCAATTCATCGAGTCGTCCGTAAAGTACGCCTCGGCGGCAAACGCACGCTCCTTACTGTTTCAACACACGGTGGCGACTGACCGCGGTGGAGAACCAAACTTTACACTCACACCTCTCCAATGAGATCATTCCCGCCCCGCTACGACATATACGGCCTGAATGGCGCACATTACAGAAAAGGAAGTTATGTTGCCCATCCTGTATAACCTGAATGTAAAATAGAAAAATACATTTGTTAATGTAAACCGTTGTGTAAATAATATAAATGTATCAATTTGAGAGAAATATGTGTTTTAATTTACGTGTGGTTCGGGATAAAGTGAGTAGTTTTGAAACCCTAATAACTTTTTACCTTTCACATTGTTAATATTTTCCCGCCACTTTTTAACATGAAGCAACCTACGTAACTATCAGAGTGTGTATATATTTTGTCAGCAAAGCAAAAGTTTAAATCACAAGACATAATAAATAATATTCTAGACACTTTTTTTCAAGAGTATTTACTTTATCGAGAAGTAGCTATATAAAAATAACACAAGCACCTGGCAGGTGAAAGGTAAAACACATTTCCCTAGAAAACTGTGAAGCTTAGTCTATTTACACAAGGCGACACTTTTAATTAATTATGACTAGAGACCCGGAAATTTTGCGGATTATATTGGGAACACGTTAGATTTCAAATGTATGTACACGTTAATTACATTCGTAATTGAGTCGCAGTTAATGTATCACTTAAAGACTGTGAACCAACAGTAGACCTGCATGTAAACACTCACCGACTGCGGTGCTATCTTGTCACGTGTACAACTGTCCACTCACTTTATCAGCAGACAATATACAAGTACCTGATGACATAGTGTATACAGGACTGTGCAGTCCAGCCTGCTGGTCGTTGAACCCACGGAATTTCCCGGTCTCAAATTATTACATACGAAAGAGCACCTGTTGTGGGATCAGCGTGCGTGCGTGTGCGTTTGTGTAACACATTCTATTATGTTAATCACAGAATCATATTTCAGCCGATAACCGAAATGCATGACATCACCACGAGCATAATTGATTAATCGATGATTACACATAATGTAATTACTTTCCCGCCAGAAATTAATTTCAGTATTAGCCAGCTTATTATTATATTTCAAAATAAACAGTTGGATTACTGGACGTGATACGGTAATATGTTCGTGTAATGTGTCTCGTTTACACGTTTTTTTTATTTATCGGTTTTAATTCCGTTCGTCTTGTTTGTTTTCGTGTCAGCGACCCGAGCCTGCTGACATGTTTGTCTCACTATTATGTCACATGTCTACCCCTTGTTGCTGTTTCCAAACACCACGTTATCCCCTCCCACAACCATCCTCCCATGAGAGCGAATGTTATGGCCAGATTTCCCACCACACCAGACTCTGAATACTATATAGCAACTTTTACATTCCCACTTTTACTGAAACTCCCAGTAGTCAACTTATTGTTATGCTGAGACTTAATTATGTTATTATATAACACACTTTAATAAAGAACTATTGTTAATTAAAAGCTTAGAGGCTTTGAAGCGACGGAGATATAAGGGCAACCTTGAAGCGCGCGTCGAATGACGATTCTCCATAACCGAGCCAGTCACTGAACTAGCGTGCAAGATTCCCTCCGATCCATTTTTACTATGGGGAGTGTTCACGTGGCAAAATTCGAAATTTTATATTTGCTTGGCGTAGTGTTAGTTTTATAGACGTTACTTGTGACTACATTTTACACTTGTAGAAATTTTTTAGCTCTCATAGTTTTCCCATAGCGGCATGTCCAAGTCAGAATTTGCAAGTTACAAGAACATAGGTTTAACAAAAACCAAGTGACTTACTCGAATGAAATAATTTACACTGAAATTAGATATAATGGACACTATGCTAAAAGATTTAAAAACACACAACAAAGTCATTTTGTCTTTTTTTAAAAATTGCCATAAATGAAATAAATTTTCGTAATTTTCGGATTTTTTTTAAAGTACAAAGGAATTCCATTCTATGTTTTTATTATTTAATGCTGCAAATTTAATGAAATTAGAGATGGATTTACAAAACAACTACAAACACTATTTCCCTGAAAAAAAATAATGATTAGAGTACTCACCAACAAAATATACTGCTTCTTCAAAACCAAACAGACGATTTTGTCACAATAATGAAAATGCATTATAAAAGTCACTATTTATAAAACAACACAAACCACTCACTGTTTACAAAACTTTTTGTTCGTGAAGAAAGGACTGTATTTATCACCAAAACACAGCTTAAGCAGAAAGATGTATCAAGCATCGCACATAAATACTTATTATGTTGCAAAATATATTAAAATCCTCTTCCATTACAGCGGCAATAGTTGAGTTTAATTAAATTTAATTTATTACTGCATTCATACTACATTCATACTACATTCCGTTCTTGCCTGAAGTTTGTATTCATTTCGTACATTGACACATTTGACTCATGTGGCGTAGTTTCGTAAAAAACTTATTTACGAACATACTGTAATGCATTTAAAGCGGCTGAAAGGCGGTGACCTTAAGATTTTTCGGTGTGAGGGTACAGCACTGGTTCACCTGGAATTTAAGGTAGGTATTAAGAACTACCGGAAACTGATCCTTTATTGTATTACGGTTAATTCTACTATAGGTTGGAAATAAAAATGTGTTTTCTAATGGGATAGTTTGGCACAGGGAAAATTTCTGCCGCTAGTTTCGCTGCTATCGCTAAGGGACCAGAGAAATACGAAACTGTAGTAAAATTAATTTTAAATGGGCTTGTAAATGACAAAAGTCATTTAACTTAAATTTAAATAGAAAATAAATACATTTCGCGTTTTAAATTATCAACCTAATGCAACTTAAAATTCAGGAAAGCTCTGTGATTGGTCAGTTTGCACACATTACCGTTACCAGCGCTCAAGCGGCAGAAATGTTCCCGGTGCCAAACTTTGAACACTGATCTGTCTAACCTGTAGTAGAATTAACCTTGATTATACCAACATAGGAGGGTGTGATCGTGGTCATAGAAGAGGTGGGGTGTTGTTTTAACATTACGTAAATGGAACTAGGAGTAGCAAGTTCGTGTCGTAACCGCTAGGGGCACTAGTAGTATGATAGTATATTGCATTGTTACAACAACACCGTTATACTAGTGGCGCCACCTTTTAAAGTAAAGCTATGCATAAAATATTTAAAAAACTTAAAGTGGTGTATTGGATTTTTTTGTTTTGTTAGAAAGCGCTTTAAAACAGCACCAATTTCGTTCTGAAAATACAGATTTTTCTGGGAAATTGCCCCCGGGCCTCCAATTTTTACTTTTGGTGTGGATATGTGTAGTTTTTAAGGCTGGTTTTCTCCCCCCCCCTCTATTTTTTCCTCGGCAACACGGAGCTGGATCCGCCACTGTTTGGTAGATAGGCCAACTCTGTATTTCTAAGATCGTGGGTGTGATAGTAAATTTGTGCTGACGTAAAAATGTATTATGTAAATATTTTGTGGATAGCAAATTTCCTCTGGTATGTTGCTGTATTTGTTTTATATTAGGTACCTTGTTTCATAACTATGGCACCGGACATTTTCGCGGATTCAATGACCAGCATGCTAGAATCCATTGTCCTATGCATATCCAAGCCCCGTCTATTCGTTCATTGTCTGTTGTTCCACTGAGTAGCAGTTAACAGACAAATAGTCGAGGCTTGAGTATGCACAGTACAGTGCATTCTAACATGCAGGTCATTGAATACACGAAATTTCCGGCCCCTACTCATCACTAGAGACATGAACTTTTCGCGAAAAGAATTTTGCCCCACTTTGTTCCAGTACCTTATGTGCACGTCTGCAGTTCTGCTTCATAGATATTGGCAGCGTGCCTTTGAACTGTGACGTTTCTCATTTGACTGTACCAATCACAATAAGGTTACTGTAACACCACACGTCTGTGATTTGCGTGTATAACCACACGACACACGAATGTCAAAACATCCAATCTCTGACCGTGAAGCAAGTCTGCAGACGTGCACACAAGTCACTGACACAAAGTGAGGCAAATTTCTTTTCGCGAAAAGTTCATGTCTCTACTCATCACTAGAGCCAGCGATTTTCGGTGAAAAGAATTCTGCACCACTTTGTTTCATTACCTTCCGTGCAAATCTGCAGCTATTCTACGTGATTATTGGCAGAGTATATATCGGCAGAGGCGTCGCTTATTTGACTGTGCCAATCAGAGCAAGGTTGCTTGCGACGACACCACACGTCTGTAATTTGCAGAGAGAACCCCAAGACACAGAGAGTTTAAAACACCCAATCACTATGAAGCACAACTACAGATGTGAACGCGAGGCATTGAAACAACAAAGTGATGCAGAATTCTTTCCACCAAAACTCACCGGCTCTACTACACGTATATTTACACCGTCTTCAACACACAAATATATTACTGTAGGCGGTTCGGGATAAAGTGAGCACTCAAAAAAACCCTGCTGAAATTCTATTTTCATCCAGTTCGTATCTTTCCACCCGTAACGGCTAACGACGGGAAATGTCTATCCTTTCTGGACACGTCACTTGATGTTTGCGCGTGTAAGATAAATTGTGCAGTCGGTAGGAATCTGTACAATTGGATTTGAAAAGTTTATTACTTATAAAATACAATTATGTCGTTTTCGGTTGGTATTATTGAATTTGAATAGGAAAATACACGGAACTATATTGCGTAATCTCGCTGCCAACCATACAAGTAGTAAGGCAACTATAGTTTATGTTGAATTATATGGTGATATTTTCCAGATGTAAAATTTTTGTGATCACTTTATCCCGAACTACCTATACCACAATTGTAAACATAATATATTTTGACGCGGGTTCAAATCCCGCCAAATCCAGACATGTTTCTGCATATACTCGAAGTAACATGCATAAAATAATACCTAGACCACATTATGCACGTAAAAAGTCCTACTACAATTTGCCATGAACAGTTTCGTCTCCAACATAGCGTAGAGTTCCCTTTGTGTGTTTCTCATCTGCCCGTATAAAGACACGTTTTTGGCAGTTTATGAAAACGCGTAAAGGCACGTTGTGAGGCGGGAATCTTGTTGGTTTTTGCCGCAAACAGATGGACCCTGTCTTGTTTTGTACGCAAGAATCAGAGCTACGAGTGCAGTCCTCGACATTCACGTAATGTTGGAGAAGGGCATGGGAAAGGGGGTGAGGTGCATATCTAGACGCCGGGGAAGAAAGGTTGGCGTAATTGGGGAGCCGTTATCTCGGGAGCCGTGGCAGGCTGGCCAACTTCTTCAGTCTCAACTTCCCCCTCCGTCTAACCGCTCCTCTTACTGGGCCGCGCCTTCTGCAGAGCAAAAACAACGGCTATTAATCTTGCACGGCATCTGCCGGTCGAGCGTGGAAGCTCTGCAGCCCTTTTAATTCGCGAAAGTTGGTCGGGAAAGCAGCCTTATTAGTAATTACCGAGGAGCGCTGATAGAAGAGCGGTTAGGGGAGGGGAGGAAAAATGGCGCGGGAGGAGAACCAGCTTAGCGGTTGAGGCCGGAACTTTCTAGCCTCGCATTGTTGTCACCGGTGATAACTTATTTTGGTCTCTTGTTCCGCTCTCCTAAAGTAATGCTTCGCCTTCTCACACCTGCAGCGTATTCGTTTTTGTGTGGAAGTTACTTGAAATCGGTTTGAGGCGCGGGTTGGTTAATTCTTGCCCGAGTGTTTTTTTATCGCTAGGTTGGCGATAAAGTGAGCAACATTGAAGAACAACTTGTATATAGTATACTAACTTAAAAAAAAATGATTTTATTGTGTTTTCAGATGTTATCGTTGGAATTCGGTGCAATCAGCACTTACTGATATACACTCAGGGTGCTCTGTTTACGTTAAAAAGTGACAGGAAGATACAACTTGTATGAAAGCAAGAAAAAAGCAAGGGTTTTAAAAAACGTTCACTTTATCCGGAACCACGCCGCCCATATACCTCCTCAGGACAACGAGGGTTTGAGTTCAAGTAAACAGCATGACGTTTAGTGTGAGTGAGTTTGTTACTTGCAAGCTCCGATTGAAAGTTAAAGTCGCCAGAAATAAGCCTATTGGTATAGAAAGAAAAAAAAGTAATATTTTGCGTGTTTAATGATTTACGTGTTAATAACCTTTGCCCTATGTATTGGGACTGGAAAATTTCGTGAATTAAACTACCCGTAGGCTAGAATCAATTACATTATGCATACTCAAGCCCCCGAATATTAGTCAACTAGCTGCTGCTCAGCGGAACAGCAAACAATGAACGAATAGACGGGGCTTGAGTAGACATATAGGTATGCTATAGGTCATTGAATTCACGAAATTTTCCAGTCCCTGCGCCTATGTATAGACTGGTAGAATTCGCTGGTTCTCTGACCTGTAGGCTAGCCTGCTAGCATTTTTAAGAAATTAAGAAGACAGCAGATGCTCATTAGCTGCTTGCTGTTAAAGTGATATAGGTCTGTGTTAGTTACATTTCCATTATTGGCTCAGAGACGTCCAGGATGTGTCAACTAAGTCACAGGACAATTGTGAACGTGACACAAACACACGGTTATTTGAATTCTAGCTTGTGCCAAAATGAAAACGCTAATTTTTCGTGTCTCTACCTATATATGTGCGCAAAGCCTGACAATTTGTCCACTAACTGCTACTCACCGGCACGGCAGACCGTGAATGAAACGACGGGGATTGATTGTAAATAGGACAGAAGATTTTAACATGCAGGTCACTAACTCGCCAAATTTTCATTTACCTTTTGATATATTAAGAGGGAATTAATCCTTAAAAACTTAATTGACTTATGAAATAAACAATGACAGAAACCAACATGACGTATTTTCTTAAAAGTGGCGTTCAGTTGGAGTTTTATTTAAATGTCAAACATTGTAACGCAAATCTCTTCTGATAAGCCAAATATATCTGTAAAATAATCTTATCTACTAAACCAAACCTATAAACAAATCTCAGTTGAAAAAAAAAGTAATTCCCTATCGCATTCTTCTATTAACATCGTCTGGAAAGGGGGTGCGGGATTGTCGGTACAAAATACGTTTCAAAAATATTTTGTTAGCAAATGTGGACAGCGACGTTAATCTGTTCTGCTATGTGATTGCCTTGTAAACAGTTCATATTTTGTAATAATGTACACACTAGTTTGTAGTTGTAAGGTTAAGAAAAACGTTACCAAAGGCTAAGCTGCGGAAACGTGGAAATGGAAGCGAACAAAAGCATAAGCGGTAGTATTTTTAAGCGATTTAGTATATCTACGTTAGGTGGAATTTGTAATGTTACAAGATTCAACAGCCCTAAACACAATCACGTTATTATCAGAATTCACCCAAGTTATGAGTTTCGCCATTTTACAAGACAAACCTTGCGTTGTACACACTGCATATTTACCTGCAATGGTGAGTCCTGATAGTTAGCCTTCGACTGGCCCAAACGGCCAGAAACGCAATGTTTTTTTAAAAGTAATGTAAACATGTTTGCAAAAATTACATAAAACCTAGTGATCGTAAACAATTAACTAAAACAAACTCATAAAGTTTGGTTGGAAGTTTCAACTGCCTTAATATTGTTTTGTTTGAAAACTTATCACTCTTTTGTTTACGAATACCAGTTGCAATTATCGTTTTCCAATGCAAACCCTGCAGTTGTATAATGAAAATGGAGAACTGGGAAATGTAGATACAATTTTCTATTACGCACTTTGTGGCTTAACTACAAGTCTCTACGTTTCCGATTCAGTTGTTACATGTATACACTCTTTGATAACACAACAGCAGCTGTTCTTTTATTCTATGTAGATGCTACGCATTATAAACTAATTAGGAATATAACTCCCCCTTTACGACGAAATGGTTCTTCCGCTACGAGCTTGGTCAAACATTTTATGTAGTTAAATAATGGGGTTAAGTTTCACCTTCCACTTGTTTATTCGCACACCACTATTATTATGTCCAACTCTCTGTGGTTTTTTTTTTCTGGTCAAATACAGCCCTCAAACCTTGAAACTCTTTTCAACACAGCGAAAAATGTATACACAATAAAAACATTGACCCAGCAGTTACATATTCATAAACGAGGTTACCCATTCGTAATAATTAACGTAGTTCACTGTAGCGCAGAGTTACTTTTTATTTGTTTATTAATTATTTTGCTTTAATATCCATACCAACATCCTGACACTCCAAATAAATTAAAACAAAGTTTAACGCTGCATGAACATCATAATTAAAATCCTACTATTATCGTTAGAGAAGGTGATTTATCGCGAGAATGTTTTCTATCAGCGTTTTCTGCAAACCTGTGTAGCGTCCTGCGTCATGTATTGTTGGCCGACGGTTGTGTGCCACGGTGTAGTTCTTTACAGACGAATCTCAGACGTTCAGTAGCAGTGCACCAGCGTTATCATTGGCCCAGTCAAATAGGGACTCGCCAGTAACGATATAAAAGTGTAAGAAATGACTACATTACATTGAAGCCTAGTGAACTGTCAACTTTTCCCGCGATAAATCACCTTCTCTAATTATCGTGCGAGAGATTTGTCTACTCGGTAGCAAAATATGTTTTTTTTAAGAAACTTCACTTGTAGGCGTAAACTCTAATTGCAATGACTTTCCTCGGCAGCTTCGTAATAACAAATGTTTGTGAGCAAGTGTGATATTTTGGTCAGCGCTTAACACCGAGGTCTTTAGCGCTGGTGAAGGGTGACATGAGGTGAGAATGGAGCAGCGCCGGAATGAAAGGGCAGGGGAAACGGGAGACCCCGAGAACACCCGCCGACAAACGGCATCGTCCGACACGATTCCCACACGCGAAAATCCTGGGACTGACCCCGCTTGGAACCGAACCCGTATCGCCTTGTTGGGAGGCGAATGGTCTGACCATTCAGCCACCGCGGTCCTCAACATGAAGTGGTTATAGGTGGTTGTGCAATTTGGGAGCAATATATTTGAAAGTTTTATAAGGTCTTGAAAACTTCTAACGTTTGAAAAAAAAAAAAGTATGCCATGTATTATAATAGTTGTGTATGTCACCACAACTTATCATAATTCCTTATAACATATACTATACATTGCATAGTATAGATTGATGGTAGAGTTAATATTGTGACGTATATGATGCTCGGCAAATTAGACGTGTTGTAGAATTGAACGACAGCTAGTTGGTGTTGACTATATAGAAGGGCCGCGTGCATCACGGGAGAGAACTACGTGCTCGTTACACGATCTCCTCAGAGCAAATATAATTTTTATCGCCCCTGCGAGAGAACGTCCCTATTGCGCCGGAAGCAGTGGTGGTCGTAAACGCGCGTATCGCGACCTGCAAACAACGCTCTGGCGTCCACTGGCAATTACATCCATGTTTGTTCTGTCGCGGGCGTGCGATGATCTTCCAGCGTTGTCTTACACTCCGCACACACTTCGCAGTGTTGCCACATTTCTCCGCGGGGATATGCTCGGCGTCCGTTGCCTTGTCGGCGGTTTTTTCTCTCCCCGCTTTTATAAAGTTTTGAGAAGATAAATGTGAAATTTTGCTATTATTGCGTGGAATTTAATTTCTATGTAGGCCATGTTTTTTTTTTTTTTTTTTTGCTGGACTAATTGCGATTGATAGTTTACATAACGTTCTAGTATTGCCCCTAAGTTTTACTAAATAATCTCTGGTTCTCCAGAAACCTACTGCACGAAATGTCAAAAATTGTAATTTCGAGAACCTATAATGCTGAAATTATAATTTTAAGTGATAATCCTTTTGGCACGAAAGTTATCTACATGAAACCTGTATGTAGGCAAAATAGTTAGCTATAGCTATAAAAATTTTGTGTGCAACATGTTAATAGTTCTACTGCGATGCTTGTGCTGTAGCCAAAGCTAAATAACATTTACGCTGTAATAGCAAATTTCAAATTTTTACTTTCAGAAATTTTTAAAAAGAGGAAAATTTTGAAAATTCAGTAATGTGACTGAAGTTAAGCCTTAAGGGCGCTACCGAACACGCTCATCCAATGCGTTGTAAAATACGAAGAAAAATTTGTTTTACGTAGCTATTTCAAATGTGCCCGTTGTGTTAATGTACGGAAATAAAACACATTTCGCACAAGGATGAATGTCATTGTAAGAATACCATGCTTAAAAAAAACTGTTTCTATGTCTTCCAACATAGCTAAAAACTGTTTTTTCAGACTGTCGTACTTAAAAATGTAGTAACCTGATGTACGTGAAATTCATGTAGAAATGTACACTGTACTTTGCTGTAGACTTTCCATCAATAAAAATATATGGTCACCGCTTTAAGTCCCACAGTTAATAGAAAAAAAGTAGGATCGGCTGGAGTCTTGCATGATAGCATTTAGCAGCGGCTCTTACTATGGTAATTTCAGAGTATCACATGCCTATTTTTGTCAGTAATGTAACTTATAATAATAAAAAAAGGAGGGAGTGAGAGATTTTAGTAAACGCTTAACATCGATGTCTTCAGCGCTGGTGAGTGGTGACTCGAGGTGAGTATGAAGCAGCGCCGGAATGAAATGGCTGGGGAAGTGGGAGATCCCCGAGAAAACCCGCCAAGCAAAGACATCGACCGGTACTATTCCCACATGCGAAAATCCGGTGACCGACCCCGCCAGGAATCGAACACGGATCGCATGGGGGGAGGCGAATGGTCTGACCCAATAAGAAGTGGAGAATAGCTAAAAATTAGAGCCAACGTATTTTTTCAGATCATTCGCCTTGCTGGCCAACATTTCTCCACGCCATCGTATTTTCTATTTACTTCAGCATTGTGGACTTTCTGAAGTTGGTAAGTGGTAAGTGGGCTTTACGTTCTTTGTTAAGGAATCATCCCAGTATTCGCCTGTAGTGATGTCGGGAAACCGTGGAAAACCTAAATCAGGACGGCTGGAGCCTGGTATCTAACCCGGGTCCTCCCGAATGCCCTATAGTTGCGCCACCTCACTCGGTGGCTTTCTATAGTTGGAAGACTATTGTCTTACACGATGTAACTGGTTGCTGACGAATTAATTACGTTCATTAGTATCATAATAGAATTTTCATTGGCCCGATGTAATGGAAACACGCTAATGAATAAAGAGGAAAGCGGCAAGCAGTGACGCACCCAACCATGACGGTTGATAAATTCTTACGTGTAGTAATACAATTTTAATAAATCCTAATATTCTGGGCATCAAGGGGAGTGACGCATAAATGTTTAAACTAGATAATGCTTAATTTTTTTAGAATTAATTAAAAATAGGTTAGTTATAAATTCTTTTTTGCAACTAATTATAATCATGTGTTTTTTTTTTGTGGTGGTTGTAAATAATGTGAAAATACTAAATACGGGTTGAACTCACGACGGTGATCAAACTCTTCTGACGAGGAGAACAAAATCGGAATATTTCACCGGTAAACTCGCCTCCCGTGCCTGGAAATGCCGTCGTGCTGCGCCAGAGCGCGTGAAATATTTATCGTATAAATTCAGTGTAAAATACGTTCGTCACCCTCGCGCGATACCAAATAGTGATTTATATTTGTGACCGCGGACCGGAGAGTGGATTGTGCAACTGTTAGCCATTAAATTAATGTATTTATTTCAAGTTGCAGTGGCGTCCGTTGACATGACATCTTGCGAATCCGGCAGTGAAAATATTTTAAAATATTTTCCACTACATTTTGCGTATCGCGTAAAAAATCGTATAATATGGACGTTTTTAAATTATAATTTAGTATGGTATTATTTATAATATTTAATATTCGCTTCCTAGATGCTATTAAACTCGGAATAAAGCTAAACCTGGATTTTGAGCTTAACTTTCTAGAAAAAAAAATATCAGAGATAATTTATTTTATGACGTATATAATTCAGTTATTTAAAACAGTAAGTTTTTAATGCCAGTCACGATTCTATTCCAATCCAAGATTTTGGAAGCTAAATCAACAGCCAGAAATGAAATATTAGTGTTGATCATCGCATATATCTAGTCTTCTAAACTAGTGCCCATTATCGGTGAAATGCAATTGAAGGGTTTCTCACAAGAACAGGACAAGTCACAAATGCAAGAGATTTAGTTAAATAAAACGCTGCTGGCTCGTAAATATGAGATAAAATAATATGAAAAACTTATAGATTTTGAGTGAAGCGTTCCATTATCCATGTTATTTTATCTCATATTTACGAGCCAGCAAATTCTTATTAATTTTACCAACATTATTGCATTTGTGACATGTCCTGTTCTTCTGAGAAACCCTTCAATTAATGTCTTACCTCGGTTCACTTCGTGTGTATTTTAGTGTTATTAGCTGTCAACTGATTATGGGCATATCAAAAACAACAATCCTTGATAATAGTTTTTTTGCCAACTTTCCAATCAAAAATATTTCCCGAGTAACGTTTTCTGAAGAACAGTCTGTGGCAGTGAAATCTCGTACATTCTCTTGCAGCGCAAGGGATCGCGCTTATCAAATGCATTATTCTGAGTTTGTTTGCTCATTAAGTTGACGAATATCATTATCTATGATTGTTATTTTGTAGTTTTTCATTTTGAGTTTCAAAATCTTCTAGTTTTCAATTGGTGTTTTTAGCGCTTGTTCATCTCTGACATTTAATAAAGAAGCTCGCTCATTTACGTGCACGAAGACTCCTTTTTTCCATTGTTGCCAACCTCGTTTAAATTCCTAGCCCCTCCAAAAGGGGTTTTCATGAAATTTCGCGCAAAGGCAGGGAAAATCCACCTTGATAACTTACAACTACGGAACAATTTTCTTCCGCCAAACCATCCTCTCTGATCCCCTCCATTTTTTTTGTCGGGGAAATAAAATGACGCAGTTTGTCGCTAGATATAAAATTTCATAAAGAACGGTAATCCACGTTCCTAAAAGGGCTCGTATACTCGAGTGATTATTAAAATCGTTACATTAGCAATATAGCTTACGATAGTTTTCTCGCTAACGCTCCAGACACACTACAGAGCGCGTCGAGACGCTAATGAACCGCTCTCTCAATTTTTTATTCAGACCAGTCGCCCACGGGCGTTGAAAGTATAGAGTCACGCTACTATCAACTCTTATCGCTCAACTGTACTCTGTCCATTCTAGGGTTGCAGCTAATTCATTCAAGCGAATGACAGTAAAATTTTTGCACAGCATACATTTAATTTGAAATATTGAGAAATACAAGGTGACTGTTTTAACGGTACAATCGCAATGTGAGGAATCAAGATATAATTAAGTTGCTTTGATTTATTTCGTTAGCAGTTTTAATTTCTGCTGCAACCTTAGAGTGGACAGAGTATAGACACATCGTCATGGTAGCTCGTCGCATCGTAGAAGGGGATGTGCGCATGTTACCACCGACATACACCTTCGCACACACGTATTGTTGTAATCAGTAGTACTGCCGCAATTTGCTAACAAATTTAATCGGCACAAGTTTGTTATATTTTTTTAGTGTACCAAATATGTCGCAAATTTTCTACAGTAAAACCTCTTTATAACAACCCCTTTTATAACATCCACCTCTCTATAACAACCCTTTTCTCAAGAACTGTGGGGTTTTAAAATAGGGGGTTTGCTGTATATTTAAACCTCTTTATAAAGATCACCCCTATATAAAGACCCTATTCTAGGGAACCGTGAGGGGCCTTTATAGAGAGGTTTTACTGTTTTTTTTTTCGTTAATTTTTTTAGAAACACAAAAATATGTTGTTTTATGTTTTTATGATTTTTACCACGTAGACCGTGTCATCTATTTCAATGTAAATTGTTTCATATCAGAAAGTCCGTTGGCTTATGTTGGGTGGATGCCCCCATAACATGCATATTTTGGCTTTTGACATGCCGTTGTGTGTATACAATGCACACAATGTAATCACTGGTGTAACGTCTACAAAACTCTCATCATTTCTCAGAAACATACACTTACGAATTTCACGGGAATCGAACCTGGATCGTCTTGGTGGGATGCGAGTGGTCTAACCACTTGGCTACCGCGGCCCCTTCAAGACAATAAATTATTAGTTTTCGACTAATAAGTCAATCAATAACTTAGTTAATCGTATAATTGACTAAAACCACAATATTTACTGACTTGAAAACATTAACCAACATTGTGAAACCCGTCTTATCCTGACAAACATTTTTGATACCTGCTCCCGTTTGGACTTAAGAGGGCGAGGTGCATAATTCAACGCTAAAAGCATCAGTCTATAACTGTAGGTTTCTTGAAGCCAATTTGCGAAAGTTAAACAATAGCAATCCTAGACAATAGTTTTAGCCAACGTTTTAAACAAAATGGTTTCTAGTGTTACGAACTTCTGAGGCACAATTTCTGACGCCGGAACCTCGTGCATTTAACTGCGGCGCAAGAGATCACGCGTAACGAATTAGTAATTCTGGATAAATATTTGCTCATAAAGTTGGCAAATACCATTATCTAGGATTGCCATTGAGTATTTCATACATATTGGCATCAAAAAAAGCGTAGAAATCAATTGATGTTTTCAGCGTTTATTTATTTACCACGCACTCTTAAATAATTATCTTGAAAACATTATAAACAGGCGATAATGACCCTACTCAAGCTAATGCATATGTCCTTGAACACATCCATTCTAATGAAGTTACATTGCTGCATAGTTCGAAACATCTCCACGCCATATCTACGTGTATACACTCATTTTATTTCACCATAAATTGGTAAGTTCACTATTGAGCGTCGGATGGAGTTCACGGGGTATAAACGAAACACTTTTTTTTGCGACGTCAATTACTACCTCAGTAATACTGTACTATAGTACTGCCAATGAATATACATTACTACGTTGATTTCATTACGTTTAGGTAAGTATAGACTTAAATCTCAAAAATATTTTGACTGGATTTATTTGCTTGGATATACTCCATTGCGAAAT
Source organism: Medauroidea extradentata (assembly GCA_003012365.1). Lineage (NCBI taxonomy): Eukaryota > Metazoa > Arthropoda > Insecta > Phasmatodea > Phasmatidae > Medauroidea > Medauroidea extradentata. The sequence continues at coordinate 42,642 of PNEQ01069679.1, read as the reverse complement.
AAATGACTGTCAAAAGAAAAAAAATGTTACGTATAATGTTATTCCCGAAATTTTAAAACTGCTCTTTATGTGTTAGTCATGTGTTTTTTTTTTTAAATGCGAAATATCCTTTGCAAAATGTTAGGCCTATTTATTAAAGTAATAAAAAAAATATTTTTGTTTAGGCCTCAGCATGTAACTTTTTGAAACCCACAATGTTACAAATTCTTCCGTGGCTTAGTTATAATTAGTAAGGTTACGTATACAGGGTGTCTAGAAAGAAACTCGTAATAACTACGTCACACGAAACATGGACTAAATTGGAAACGAAAACGTTAACGGCAAAATATTGTACGACATTTTACGTGCACAGTGTGGCAACGCTGCTCGGAGAAATTCCCCTCTTGCGCACCACTGTAGTATCCGTCGGATACATTAAGGTTGTGGGTATTGAGTCGATTCTTTAAAAAGAAAACACGACAGGAATCCCAGTGCCAACTTCCCTGAGATGCAACATGCCTCTACTCTCCAACTCCTTCCATAAAACTCTGTCTCTCATAGACGAACTAAAGTATTCTCAAGAGTGGAAACGGCCATGTTAATCAACGAGCCACTAAAAAAGGAGCATCATTCACTGGCAACTTCGGAAACTAAAACTTTTAGTTTACAGGTTGGCTACACAAAGACGTTATCTAACCTGTTCATATATTTGGGAAAGTAGAACATTTGCACGCGCCCTTCTGCGCGTGAATAAACAGAATAATCACGCTTTTTTTTTTTAAAGGGTACACCTCTTCATCTTCCCCGTTACTATAAAATTTAATTTGAATTCTTCCACCAACACCAAAACAATTTACGAATCGTAGCCATCGCGAGCAGTCACGAGGTCGCGAGTCTCATGGTAAGCAACTTAACCGAAAAGTTATTGTAATTGAAAATGTTCATTACTATAAATTAATAAATATCTAATATATACACAATGAGTGCTTGACACTCTAGTATCACAAACCACCAAACATTGTATTTTACATATAACGTTTACTTTGTAATGTTGTCAGTGCATGATACCCTTTAAATTAGTGGCCCTAGCCGCCCTATTCTGTGTTCACCCCCTGCTGTCTTTTCCTTCGCCTCCTTCCTTCAGGCTGAGACACCCCCCCCCCCACATCAATGGGTCCTTACTCGCCAATCACAACATCCCAACACACACTGACCTCGTATCATTACAAAGCAAACTTGTATCTTATTCTCCTCGTGACTTCACACTACACTTCTGTAATAAAGTGTATACACAATATATTAGTGCTATTAAGTTTAGTTACTGACATGTATATAAATTTTATATCAATGTTAACATATTAAAACTTATATTAACAATGCAACAAACATTCAAGAATGTGGTATGTATGTGGCGAGGGCTATTACACCACGTCCAGATATTATTTTATGTTTGTTCTGTCAAGTAAACGTAGAACCATGCTTGTACTGCTCGGGATTTAAACCTGCAACAATAATATGCAGGTCAGAACAGTAGTAGTAGATAAAAATATATGTGGAGCGCAAGAGAGGACTGTCTACAGTGCTATGTTGTCACATTGCGCATGTAAAATGATAGCACATAATTTTTCCACTAACATTTTCGTCTCGAATTTAGCCCAGGATTCACGTGATTTGCTTGTTATATTATTATTACTGGAATCCAATATAGTTACAGAAGGCTGGCCCAGTCGAATCCCATATCCCCCCCCCCCCCCAAATGTAAATGTAGCTTATTTTGTCCACAAGTCCTAGTTATCTAATACGATACATAGAAACGTTCCTCGCTGACAGCATACACGCCACACTAGTATTCGTAGTAGCCAGTGACACAATCAAATATATAAGCATTTTGACAACACTTACATCGAAATATAACTTTTCTTATCTGTGGGTTGACGGTTGGAATACTTGGAAGATAAAAAGCAAAATAGAAAATAACAGTGCGCAGGACAGATTGGCTTATGAGATCACCTTCCTGTCGGTGCTTGTGCGTGTGCCCCTAAAAACTTCTGAATCCGTGGACTGAATTTAATAAAACTTGGTAACATATAGACTAACACTTAGTAAGATGACTTGACTTTTTAAAGTATTGCTACAAGTTTGAGACATAAACTTTATATGTGGGCAATTCCCATGAGTTCTTTGAGATAGAGGTCTTATAATTAGAAATAAAAGAGTTAAATTAAGTACTGGATTTAATATCTCACAAAGCTACGAAATACACAAAACAGTAATCAACTATAACTCACAACACAATTAGTTATGCACACAATTACTCCTGTGTCACAGACACGTTAATTAACTTTGACAATTAAAGCACAAGGAAAGTCTACCATCAATTAATTGAAAATTACAAATCACAATAAAATGCAGTCATACATCCAATCAACAGGCTTTCAAATAGGGACAATGTACAACCTTATCAGTCCGAAGTGGTGATGGCTCACCATGTGCTGCGCAGCACCCCGAGTGCACCGCTGTCTTCACTCTTGAGGTCTTCGGTTCGACTCCCGTCGCGCACGTCCTCTTCGCCTGTCAGCCCGCCGCAGCAGTCCTCTTGTATCGCCAACACTGCTCCGCAGGTAGCCGCCTGCCGCCTCACAGTAGACTCTGACGTCACCAAGATGTCTTCACCAGTCTCTCCCCACAACCATAGCACCTTCCTCTAGCACTACCAATAGCGAATTCTCCCCGGATTTGTCGATTCGGAGCTTTTATACTTGGCCAAACAGTCGGGTCTTCCCCGCATTACAGGGATCTAAACTTAGACATTTCATCATGTTTCGCATGTGATTTGAGTCACGTACGCCGCTTCACAGGATAAAAGCGCAGTTGGGACAGGTATCTATGACGTAGTTTCGGCGGGATTCCCACTGTGAGACACTCGGGCTTTGAGTCATGGGTCAGCCCTCAAGGTGTTTCGACACAGGCCCCATACAGCCCGCCCTCAGAAACACAGCATGCAACAGTACTTTGTTCATGCCATGCCAGTTTTCAAAGTTTCATCAAACTCGGTTCACATATAAAGATGGCTGACGTTTATGTATTTTGCTCATGCCGTGTACACATTTGCTCATTTTCGATATCACGAGCTAAGGAACCATTTGACAAGCCTGTTGAATTGGTCCCGGTCGCGCAGCAACAGTGATTTATTATGTGTCTGCGATGATCTACAACTTTCTTAGTAGAATTGGGGAGGGGCTTTAATAGGAGTCCTTCGCGGTGTCGAATTTCCACATTTGACGCGTGGTAACAGCGTAGCGATAAGAGCCAGTGTCCCACGCTTGACGAGAAGCATATCGCCTCTATTCGCAGCGCGCCAAACTGGCGTGCAGGGTTTCCGTTGTAGTCTTTTTACTATGGGACTTAAAGCGGTGGCCCCAATATTTTATTTTTGAATAGTATGAAGTAAAGACCAACGCATGCTTCTCGTTTTGCACTTTACGAATTCAGGTAATATTTTCGGAGTTACAGCAGTCTAAAAAAACCCGTTTTTAGCCATTTTGAGAGGCCCGAATATCATGTTTCTAGCAAGCGTGCTGCATTTTTGAAAAAATAGAAGCATGGTTTCAAGTGTGTGTTCTTTTCGTAGGTAAACACAATATGAATAACTTAAGCGGTTTCGCGTAAAAATGTATGCGTGTGACACGCTGCAACGCCGTTCATGCGCCAGTCGAGGACTCCTCTTAAGTGACAATATACGCTTTTTATTTTGTGTGGTTTGCTGTATAACCATGCCTATATCCCTACTCTCTTTGTCATTCAACCGACTGGTAGTAAAAATTAGTAACGAAGTGGTTTGCTTGCTGATGTAATTATCCTCTGGGATAAGGTGTGGCCCCGACCGTGAAGGGACACAAGAAAGATATATAATGTGAGCTATACTCCATCCATTCTAAGGTTGCAGCTAATTCATTCAAGTGAATTACAATAACATTTTTGCACAGCATAAATTTCATTTGACATGTTCAAAAAATACAAGGTAATTGTGTTACGGCACATTCACAATGTGGGGGTGCAAGATATAATTCAATTGCTTTGATTTATTTCGTTAGCAATTATTATTTCTGCTACAATCTTAAGAGTGGACAGAGTATAGAGGCAGGATGAGGACAGACAAAGGTGCGTTATGTATTTTACGCAGGTGTGAGTGTGAGCCCGTGTGTGTACTTCTCTCCTCCTGACGTGTCAGTGTTTACGATAGTGTGTCGTGGGGCTCCACCCACCCCCTTCCTTCCCCCAAAGCCGGAGGGACTTATTCAGACATCCCTGATCCCGTTACGATAGTGGTTTTTATTGCCCTCTCCGCCCCCTGTAATCTCGATTCTTCCCACGGTACACATACCATCTCGAGACTTGTTGACAACAATGGTGGAGGCGCCGGGTAAAGTTGGAGATTCCGGGCGAGATGGAGGTGGAGTCGTTACCTCGCCCCTCACGCCTCCCTCTTATCGGTTTTTCCCAGCCTTTACATCAGTTTGCCTTTCTCATAACGTCGGGCCCTCTCCCTTACCCCGCTCCCAGGAACCATCATCTCCGCGACAGAATAAATATCGCAGGCGGTAGGATTTTCCCCCAGGGCGTAGGCGATGCGAAGGAACTAGCGATAAGGGACGAGAGAGGAATGCTTGCACTCCACGGACGAGTTGAGAAGAAGAGGAACATTCTGGAGCATCGGCGACAGAAAACACAACATATGAAAAATGATGCGGAATATGGAAGGTGGTGGAGCTTTCTGGCTACGACTGAAACGTTGCACATTCTCCACCTCCATAACCCCCCAAACACACGATAATTTACACAGCTAAAAATACGTGCTTATCCTTATTACAAATTTATGACAAGCATGATAACTTCCTGCAAATTAATAGTTATCTTATTAATCTTGTAGACATATTTTCTTGTGTAGGCCCTATAAGTTAACGCAAATTAATGTCACAGTACATTTGGAATGTTTTTAAAACTTTTACATGACTGTAGACGTGTGTGAGTGTTCTGGCCGTTTAGCAGTAAAATACTCTGATCTTGAAATCGAATGCTTCCTCTTCCAATTCGTGATGCGCATTTGTTTTAAGACTACAAGAGTTTTTTTTTTTCTCACCGAAATTAGTCGAAGAGATATCAGATTTTATTTCATTCACTGCAGGGCCATGATAATCCTAACTAACTGGGACGATCGCCGATTCGGTTCACCATATTTTCGGTTGAACCGAAAATGTTCATGTAGTACAGTAACGAGCCGACGATGTACGGTTTGCAGTAACATTATAAAAAGCTGAGAAAAGCTAATGCCCGACGGAATATCACATCGGTTAACATATTTACATCATTGCGCCAAAAATGTTGACTGACTTTATGACAAAGCATAACAAATAGTTGGGAATGTTCGTGATAATTTATAGGAAATGTTTTTTGAAAAATTTGTGCAATGGGAGTGCATGACTCGAAGTAGTTTTCTTTTTTTGACATCCTTAATATACAGGATGTATCTTTATTTGTGTCCAACATTTTGGGAATGTGTTCTTAACATCGGTACAAATGAAAATAGTCACATGAACGTGGATCCGAAAACCATTTACTTTCAAGTTACTAGCGATAGGTAGAGACATGCAAAATTCACGTTATTTTCTGGCAACTGGCTAGAATCCAAGCGACTATGGACTGGTTCGACGTCTCCCGCTGGCCGATATTGCCGTGACTTGCCGCGGAGAATGCTTACACGGTAGAGAGGCCAATCTCTGTAAAGACGTAACACACGTAAATGACAACATATGAAAGTGTGTGGTCAATTGAATCGCAGATTATGCTCTGTTATATTTAGGGATGTGAAGTTTAGTGTAGTTTGCTACCGAATGATAACGCGAATTGTTCGTGTCTCTAGCGGTATGTAAAATCAAAACCGCAACGTATGTGTATGCGAAACAGTAGATAATAAAACACACAGATCCTCGATTTTGTGGTGAAAATTTTTTTGGTTTCAATGCCTAATGTACACATGTGCAACTTAGAGTCTGACGTGTCTTGGGGTTTATACTGGCAAAGCGCACATGTAAAGTGTCACAAGACGCCTTATTCTGATTGGTGTAGTCAAATGAGAGACATGTCTAAACAACGACATTAACATTCAGCAGAGCTGCGGTGCGCATGTAATGTATTGAAACAAAATTGTGCAAAAAAATTTTTTTCCGGCAAAATCGTGGCTGTATGCATAAACCAGTGGCCATGAGCTATTTATACTGACAACTGACTCTTCAACGAACACTTAGTAATAAGCGGCACTTGCAGTGTCAGTAGCTGTAACGTCAGCTAACACACGACTCTGAACAGTTCTCGACAGCTGAAGTCCTATATGTGAACAATCTAAGAGTCGCCATTGAATCAGATGTAATTTGTTTCAGAGGGTTTGTTAACGACGCTGGATTTATGCACTTGTCAGGCTTAGTGAAGGACGGCTTACTAACTAACTGAACCTAATAAAACGACACAAACATCCGTGCCCGTACCGGTTCGAACCCATGACCTCTTGCATCGTAGGCCGGCTTGCTACCGACTACGTTACGAAGGCCGGCTCACATCTAATTATTTGTCTGGAAATACGCAAATGAACATTTTGTTTCTCCAACCCAACGTGCATGCTATGGCTTGTTTATCACACCTCTTAATTACTCTTAATTATTTTTTCCTTTTATATTATAACTACAGTAATGTTAATATTCATTATTTTATATTTATGCCAAACACTGTTCATCGTTTACACATAAGATAAAATGTCATTTCCCCAAATAAAAATAAATAGGCCCCGTAGTTTTAGAATAATCACGTATCAAAGCCGTAAAATGTCTGTTGCGGCGTAGCCAAAATCAAAACAGGTAATTAACTTGCAGAAACAAGATAATTCATATAGATATTAAATTATATGGACTACTTAGACACTTTTGTAAATACAAAGGAATAATTTGTGTATTTTTTAAAATTATGGATGAAAATTAGTAAATGTTTGCATGACTGACTTTACGCTACTACTGACATTTTCAAAACTAGCTGTTGTCAATCAAGTCATAAGATGAATTGATGCACTGGCTTTCAGTTCCTGTAATTTTGAATTCATTAGTTAATTACTTTTTTTTTTTGCTGCACTGCAATGGCCATTTTGAGACTTTGATGAGTGATTATGCAAAAACAATGGGGTGTGGTTTTTTTTTTGGGGGGGGGGGAACTACATGTTACCTGATGCGTAGAGATGATGGTTTATCGTGGGAAAAGTTGACTGTTTGATGGATTTCAATACACGTCCAGCTTACCAGAAGATTACTGGCTTCAGCTTGTACGTGGAGCTGTTGCCCTATTTGACTGAGCCAATAAGAATCCCGATATTGTAATATTGAATGCCTGGTATTGGTCTGCTGACAGCTACGTTGTGTCAGTGTTTTCAAGGCTATCTTGGCACAAAACATTTTCACGATACACCATCATCTCTTAACCATTGCTAGAGATGATGATTTATTGCGGGTAAAGTTGACTGTTTGATGGATTTCAATACACGTCCAGCTTACCAGAAGATTACTTACTGGCTTCAGCTTGTACGTGGAGCTGTTGCCCTATTTGACTGAGCCAATAAGAATCCCGATATTGTAATATTGAATGCCTGGTATTGGTCTGCAGACAGCTACGTTGTGTCAGTGTTTTCAAGGCTATCTTGGCACAAAACATTTTCGCGATATACCATCATCTCTACTGATGCGTAAATGTTGAACAGCGTTTGGCATAAATATTTATCAAAAAATAATTAAATTTTATAGGTCCAACGCCCTTAATTATACTACATTCAGTTACAAGTGATATCGATGGAACAATATGTACAGAAAAGGAAAAAACGCACGTGTTCTTTGAATATGTAAAAAGATCGGGAATGCGAAGACTTGGGGAGCCAGCCTGCTTCTATCTGCATGGTTTCCGCACCGTCGAAGCTTCTCTGTGAAGGTCCTCAATGGTACACAGCCGCTCTCCCCTCCCTCCCTCCCTCCCTCCCTTCTCTGCTATAGCTTGATCGGCCTCCCGGGGAAGAAAAGAATGAAGAACTCATCCACGGATGTCTAATCGCGGGAGTTTCTTTGATCTCCCGCGCTACGTAACTGGAGAGCGTATAGGTTACCGTGCGTTACCCTCGTCTTCTTCCTCAACCCCCTTCTCAACTCCGCGCCACGTGCGCACGAGAGCCTTTCATCTTCCCGGGAAGGGGTGGGTCTATTCTTCCTCCCCCCGCAATATGGCGGCGTCGTAAGGTGTTACTATGGCGAGAAATGTTTTCCCTCTGTTCCCCGAACTTCTTGAAAGAGCTCTCTCGCGTATGCCGAAGGTTGAAGGGGTTTGTGGCAGGCGCGCTTTTCAGTCCGCGTGCCTATCCACCTCCCCTCACTTTCCCACCCACCACCCCCCGCCAATCGCGGGAATCCCGCGGGCGGGAAAATGAGAGGAAAGAAGGAGCTGGGGTCGTCTGCGATCCGCGGAAGGCTTATGGTAATAGGCGCCGGGACGCCTCCACAGACGAGCAGAAACTCGGTACCTGCCGCCTCTTTTGTCCCGGGAAACTGTGGCATGATTAAAACTTCCGCCCTCTCTCTTTCCCTGGACCCCTTACCCTCTAGACTGAAACCCTTATTCATCCGCGACTTTCCTCTCCACCCTGCCCCCGGGATAACTGCAAGAAGATGACGAGCACAACGCCAAGTAGCTGGTTCGGCGATCGGCACGTCTTCAGCAGACATCTTTCCAATACCTTGCATTTTTCATCTCTTTATCTGCACAGTTCCACAGGTCCTCCTATCACGTAACGTATATGAATTCAAATATAACTTACTGTACGTTTTCTAATCGTGAATTAATAATGACTATTTTGGAACGCCGTTACATAAATCAAGCAACATAAATCTTCTAGGCATTTTATCTTAAAAAAAATGGCATATTGAAAATTGATAAATTGTGTTGCGATGTTGGAATTTGTGGATTTATTTGCTTGGACATACTCAATTGCGAAATAAATGACTGTCAAAATAAAACTAAAAATAAGACAAGAAAAAACAAATAAGCAGAGTATGCTTTAGTCATCAGGAGACATACACAACATTACATTCCAAAACTGGAATCTGGTAAGATAAAACAAGGAACAAAACAGAAAAAAAAAAAAAAAAAAAGAAATAACAAATTTATCTGACCAGATTCCAGTTTTGGAATTTAATGTTGTGTATGTATCCTAAAGCATACTCTGCTTATTTATGTTTTCTTGTATTATTTTTAGTTTTCTTTTGACAGTCATTTATTTCGCAATGTAGTATGTCCATGTAAATTAATCCAGTCATACACTCCCATTGCACAGTTGGGATTTGTGTTCCTCGTTGATTTTCAGATTCGATCGAAAACTACATAGGTAGCAGTAAGCTGCTTAGCAGAGAGATGGGGTATCGCTATAAATGTCGTGTTGCACATAGGGCAAGGATGATTCTTAAGGATGTTCCCGTGTTATCCATAATTTTGTATTTGCACGGCATAGTGTTCACTTTATGTACGGTACTTGTGACTACATTTCCCACTTGTATAAATATTTAAGCCCCCGTAGTTTTTCCGTAGCGGTATGTCAAAGTCAGAATTTGCAAGTTGCGGGAACATAGGAATAACAAAAGCAAATGAGTTACTCGAATGAAATAATTTACACTGAAATTTAGATATTACGGGCAATATGCTAAAATATCACAAACACACAATGAAATACCCGTGTACTTTTAAAAGAATCTGAAATTTTATGGCAATTTGAAATTAGACAAAAGGATATTTCAACGTACGAGAAGAAAAAAAGTCAAGCGATGACGGAAAGGTAGTTTCAAAGCACTTCAATTAGAAAAATCATTTCGGAGCCCCTCGAAATGGCTAAAAACAGCTTTTCAACATGCTATATCTGAAAACTACTCACGGGCGTAATTTTCCGCATTTGAGGCGTGGAAATTGGGATGCTATACAATCTCCTGACTTCCACGCTCAGTAATGCACCGTCTCTATGTGGAGTGTTGTACTGGCGTACAGAGTTTTCGTATTGGTCTTATTTTACGGGAATTTAAGCTGTGACCTTAAAATTTCATTTGTGTGTATTTTGTAGTAAAGGTTAACGCATGCTGCTATTTTTCACTTTGATGAATTTCGTAGTTACAACGGTATGAAAAAAGTTTTTAGAGTCAATTTGAGGTGTCTCAAAGTCATTTTTCTAATAGAATATCCATTAAAAATTAGATATGAGGATTGTAAATAAAGAATATACGTTCAATCATATTTCTAATAAATATTCAAATTTAAATAATGTAATATATTTGTACCACGGTTGTCTTAATTGATGGTACGTGCCATAGATGTATGGACGTCACAAATCACACTGTCATCGTCGACACGACGTCGGGCTGAGACCAAACTGTCATGTGACTGAAATGGAATATTGTGACGTGCTGACAACGTTGCCACGGCCATGTGTGCTGTATGGTGACGTCACAGGCAGCTCCGTCCAAACAAACTAGGCTAACAAGTGGTGTGTGCTGGGCAGAAGTTCTGTTGTCACAAGAGATCTTCCTGTTCTCTGTCGGGAACGCCATTACGCCATAGTTTATGTAGCTTGAGAGGTTCAACCTTGGAAAGCTTTCAAAGGGGCAGCTTTCACATTAACGCGTCCTTGCCTGTAAACACACGCCTATTCTCGAGACGAGGGTCGAGTCGCGTCAAACGTAAATACTGTGCATAGCAGATGATATAGGTGATTCGAGATAAAGAGAGCACTTTTCAAATCCTAGCTTTTTTCTCTTTTTATATAATTTATAGTATCCTGTCACTTTCAGTACTAGCAAAACATCGTACGTAATAATGGAAGTCAGGGGCGTCATTTCAGATTTTTCTTGGGGGGGGGGGGGGCAAGATTTTTTTTTTCGGCGACAGTGACCTTGTTGCATTTTTTTTTATTATTTAAACGTGTATAAATTAGAAACTATAATAATAAAACTTCAGTTTTATGTGCTTAAGTTTGCATTATTTAAGTAACAAAATACAAACAATTAATTTAATACACTTAAAATTCTAAATCCAGGGGAGCGTTGCCCCCCCCCCCCTTGCCACCCTTAATGACGCCCCTGGTGGAAATGTATAGATTGTATTGTTAACATCCTAGGTCATAATAAATATTACTTTTTAATTATTACTCTCGACGAGACGGTCTTGTGAAGTGCTCAGTTCATCGTGAATCACTTATAGTAGAGTAACGCCCCTTCATAACTCTTCATATTTACTATAACTAGAAATGATGGTATATTGTTAAAATGTTTTGTGCCAACATACCCTTGAAAACACTGTAGTTTCTTGCAACATACATGATTCGGTAACGTACTTCCGACGCAACGTGGCTGTATGCAGACCAATGGCAGGCATCAAATATTACAATATGGGGATTCTTATTGGTTCAGTCAAAAATAGGGTAACAGCTCCAAGTACGAGCTAAAGCCAATATTCTTCTGGTAAGCTGAACGTGTGTTGAACTTCAGCAAACAGTAAAGTTTTCCCGCGATAAACCACCATCTCTGACTGTATCCAGAGTCGTGTAAATTTAGCATTGTTTTCTGGCAGCAGACTAGACGTCAAACTGCTAGCTCGTCAGACCTCTCGACCTGCCGCGGAGAATGCTTCAGTCGTAAATCTGAATGTCCCATGTTGTAGTGGCCAATCACATAATTAGACGTCGCACACGTAAATGACGTTACATTGAAGCTCGTGGCCAATGTCATCACATGTTGTTAGCGGCAGAAATATTTCGCTCAATTACCTGCATGTTAGAATTCACTGGCATGTGCATATACAAGTCCCGACTATTTGTCCACTAGCTGCTATTCAGTGGAACAACAGATAATGAATGATATAGAGACCTGAAATCTTCACGTTTTCATTTGGGCACAAGCTAGATTCCCAACAATTTTATGTTCGTGTCACTTTCGCAGTTGGCCTTTGACTTATTTGACACATCCTGGACGTCTCTGAGCCAATAATAACAATGTAACTAACACAGACATATATCACTTTAACAACAAGCAGCTAATGAGCATCTGCTGTCTGCTTCAGTTCTTAAATATTCTTGCAAGTTAGCCTACAGGCCAGTGAACCCACGAATTTTTCCGGACTCAAGCCAATAATAGAGATGCAAATAAAATGAGTCGTCCATTTACAAAACCCGCTAAGTCCATTATTTTTAGGGTCCGCGGTAGCCGAGGGGTCAGACCTCTCGCCTCCGACCAAGGCGATCCGGGTTCGATTCCCGGCGGGGTCGGTCCCAGGATTTTCGCATGCGGGAATCGTGCCGGATGATTCCGCTGGTCGGCGGGTTTTCTCGGTGATCTCCCGTTTCCCCCACCCATTCATTCCGGCGCTGTTCCATACTCACATCACATCACCCCTCACCAGCGCTAAAGACCTCGATGTTAAGAGGACGTGGTACATAATTCAACGCTAAAAGCATTAATCTATAACTGTAGGTTTCTTGAAGCCAATTCATTCACTTACTCCATCATTTTTTAGAAAATTAGTTAGGGACACGGCCGTGTAAGGGATATCCATATGCACATGTGTAGCACTTGATACAGTTTCATAATGCATTATTTCCAGGATAAAATGATAGTTGAAAACATTATACAGTTGCAGACTACAATAAGTCGACTGTAGGTGCAGTTCCAAACTGTGTTAAGTCCATGTAACAACACAGAACCAAACCCTGTTTAAGTCCAATGTCCGTGTAGTACAGTTATATAACAGCAGAAAGAAACACCAACAAGTCCTGAAATGAGGAGGAACATTATTCTCTGAGTGTTTATAAGTGTTATTGGACATGTATGAAACAGTGCTTAGTGAGTGTAACGGTGTATATACCGCTCATGGTTTCAAACAACTCCTATGCTGTTATAACTAAATGTGTTGCTGTAAAAGCAGAAAATTGCAATTTATCAAGACCCTGCTTCGGAATCACTATGGTGAAAACTGGGACGAGTTGGATAACCTGGTGTTTTACGCTGAACTGTTTGAAACTCTGGAGTCCCTGTTATCACAAGAGACTGTGCCTCTGGAAGATGATGACTGTGGTGGCATTCCAGTGGATGAGGATGAAGTTTTCTCAGTCTGAAAATTAATAACCGTTTAGACATGTATGAAAAGTGCATAGTGTGTGTGATTGTGTGTATACAGCTCTGTTTTTTATACTCTGTCTTTATTTGAAAATGTGTACACAAAATACTATGACAGATGTTCGCCGACCATTGTCTTTCATAGTCCACCATACATATGAGGACAACAGTTCCAAATACCATTAAGTCCATGTAACAGTTTCAAATCCTGTTTTATTTAATTATATCGACTACTCAGGTACGTGATTATAGAGAGTTATGTCGCTGACTTCTAGTCCCTTTCACAAGTAGGAATATTTTCATTGCTGTGTCACTTTTAGAACAACAATGAGACGTTTTTCATGTTCCCTGAAAAATTTGAGTTTTCGAAGTTAATGGGTTTTGGAAATGGGCGACACAAATGCAGGCTCACTCAATGTGGTTTAAAGATGGGTTAACAATTTATAACATAAACGTAAGCACAGAACATAGGTCGCTCGCACAACAATTAACTTCTTTAGATTCACAACCGAAAAAAAAAAGGGGGTCGTGTGCATAGATATGCTGACATAGAAAATTGTAATATTTCATTTCTTGTGCGTACGCATAGGACAGCAACCAATGACAGCAAATTATTTTTGTGAATGTCCACCACAACGAGCTATATAGTTAACATAGAAGAGCGGAAACGCTTCCAAAGTGAAGCCCAATTGAACGGCTGTTTTGACCCCAGAAAACATGGCGAACAGCAGTGTGGCCAACATTATGTTAAAAATCCGTCATTATGTTCGCATAAAATCCGTTACTTTATAGCTCCACTATATTCCCGCTAAACACAGGAAAAAATGCTAGTAATTATTGTAATATATTATACTGTAATAAAGTTTAAATTAGCATAACCACTCTCGTCTCTCGATCGGAAGTAAGAGTCCGCCATTTTATCTAGAGTCAAAATACCACGTTCATTTGGGCTTCACCTCAGAGCCTTGGAGATTGCTGTTTCCGCCCATCTATGTTTACTATATAGCTCGTTGGTCCACCATGTTAGTTTAGCCTCCAAAATTACATAAAAATAAAACAAAGAATAAGAAATTTTAATGTTAGAAACTATATTGCAAATATTGTTTTACACTGTGCAGTTTATTGGTGACTTTGTTTCCACATTTCCTACTATACCCAAATACGATTCCACTTCAAATATGTTTCAATGGCCTTCGGTTGGTTTTTATACAGCTTCGAATATTTCTGGTTCGTCGAAAAAATTCCATTTGCTAAACATTACAGTAAGAATCCAACTATGAACTAATTTTGCACAAGGCGTCTTATCGGGCGCAGTTTCTACCGTTATGTTGTATGTTATGTGCTTATGTTTTTTAATTGGGAACCAACCTTAACTATGTCAGTGAATAGTCAATGGGCCAATGAGCAGATGTTTTCTTGTTGAATACACATATAATTCTGGAAGTAGTCTAATGGCGGTGAACTCGCTAATTCGCCATGTCCCAAGAAATGTGGACTCCTTAATTTTTCACATTAAATTTTGTTTGTGACGTTATGTCTCGTGCATTCTTCGTACAAAACGGAAAAATAGGAAGAAAAATGTACTGACTAAGTATTTCTAGTAGTCTTCCCCGTCATGTTCTTTAGTATTGTCGGTAAGTTCAGAGGGAAGTGATATCGAGGAACTTCGAACGAATGAGGAGTTCTCGCAGATCGCGTTATCTCTGGATGATTGGCGAGACAGGACAGCCCTGTGCGGTTAGGTTTTCCTCAGCGGAGGAAAATGAAGAAATTCAAAAACTTTGTTTCACATTGAAAAGAAGATAGGAGGGAGAACCCGAATCGTTAATTCACCCTCCTACAGAAAATTAAAATATCATTTCTGCTATGGCAGGTGTCAGGCTGTTTATCGGTAACACACCCCCTACCTTCCTCTCACCCATATTTCTTACTTCTTTTGTCCGTACCCAATCATAAGGGACGCAGATTTATCGCGCGTGAGTGAAGATATGTGGTCAACACTTAGCATCTAAGCCTTTAGCGCTGGTGAGGAGTGGCATGAGGTGAGTATAAAGCAGCGCCGGAATGGAGTGGAAGAAATGGGAGATCCCCGAGAAGACCCGTCGATCAGCGGCATCGTCCGGCACGATGAACACATGCGTAAATCCGGGGGACCGACCCCGCCGGGAATCGCACCCGGATCGCCTTGGTGGGAGGTAGTGGCGTCGCGTGGAGTGTTCCAAGGTGTGCTGTGCCCAGCAATGACAATACACAACACTTGAGTTGTCTGAGGAACCATATGACTTGTATGGTCAGTAACACTCCACAGGCAGTAGCGTACAAGAGGCAAGGTACTTATAATATACACCTTGGTCTCTGCAACAACACTACTGTTCAAAGCGTATAGTTGCTGCTAACACCGCACGCCTTGGAGCACAGCCACGCTACACCACTGGTGAGAGGCACGTTCTCGAGTCACTGATCCAAGCGCGGCCTCGATTTATCGCGGAAAAAGCTGAGTGTTTGCTAGGCTTCAACGTAACGAACTCGTATGTAGCATTCTTCTTTCTTTATTGGTATGTCCCTGTCTGACTCGGCCAATGACAATTGTCGTGCGCCGTTATTTTGACTATTTATGATTTGCCTTTAAACAACTACATAACCATTATGCAATCATACAAGGCGCAGGCAACTACACTATTTGACAAAGTACGGTGAACGAAAGATAATTGCGAATTTACCCCATCCTTACGAGTCACCCATGGAGAAAACTTTCCTCCCGCGCATAGGGCCATGTTCGTAACCCGTGAAAATGGCACAGGAAATACGAGCTAAAAGGAGAGAGATAGAGAAGACAAAAATTGCGTTAGTGAGACGATTTTTTTAAAAAGGTTTCTTCAGTGATCTGAATCGGCTTGCGTGGGAGAGATAGGCCTGGCCAAGGACAGAACTTGTAGGGGGATGAAGTTGTGAAGTTGTCGACGGGGGATAAGACTTGCTCCCTCTCCTCTCGCACAACCTTCCTTTCACAGAGCCCTTTCCGAGCAGAAAGTTTCCCACGAGGTTGGACGGAAAAAGGGGGTATGGGGAGGGTTGTAGTTGGCTAATGGAGGACGACCCTTGCTGGGCATTGAATCAGCAATGACGTGCCCCTCTCATGGGTTTGGTTTTCGCTCCGTGAAGCAGCGAGAAGAAAATCCTCGTTATTGCGTCGCGTCGTTGAGTCGTAATACTGCCAAACTTCCCGTCGAAAATACAAATAAGCTGCAACAGGACATTTTGCAGGGCAGACTTCGTTCGCCCTTCGTACACTGTCTTCGCTGCTTTCACAAATCCCGAGTGAGAAGTCCAGGGTCGTGCGCAAGGGGAGGGTTTTGGGGGTTAAACTCCTCCCACGGAGTAGCAAAAATAAAATATTTTTTAAAAGAAATTAGTTCTTTAAAGAACATAAAATGAAATTCGCGAGTATTGAATGATTTCATGCTAAATATATGTACAACGCTTAACAATAACTTGACGCTACTGAGAAAAGAGATGGTATATTTTCTCGCCACTGGAAAACCCCTCCCACTTTGAAATCGTATGCACGGGCCTGGAGAAGACACTTTCCCAGCTCTCCAGGTAACAAGGAGTCAGGTCCTTGTTTCACTGCAGGCGTGTTATTCGTCCAGAATCATTGACGGCCTAGCTAATAAATGAAGACACGAGTTTGCTATTAAAAAATTTTTGCGAAGTTTTGTGCCAGTGTCTTTCCTGCACATCGGTAGCTCTGCTTCATGCTTTGGCCAGTAGCGGATCCAGGGCGGGGGGGGGGGCAGGGGGCCCTGTCCCCTTGACCTTTTATGTATAGTTAATCCTTAAAATATTTCCCATTTTGAAAGTAGTATATTCATTTTTTTTTGTTTAGGATATGCCTTAAATATCAACATTTTGCGCCTTAAATACTAAATTTTTTTCCGGGAGAGGGCCCCCGAACCCCCCATCCTTTGGGGTGTTGGCATAGCTACTTTTGTGGAACCCCCTTCCCCCCAAAAAAAATCTAGACCTGGATACGTCCGTGGCTTTGGCAGTACGTCTTTGTTCAGACACGTCTCGCATTTGACTGCACGAATCAGAATGAGGTTGTTGTGACACCACACGTCCAGTGACCAGACAGTAGCACTCTAAGGACCGTGTCTATAAACAGCTTTCGAATGACAACCAACTGCTCACCAATGCTTTCTCTTTGGGGATAGCTGTTGGTTGTCATTCGAAAGAGGTCTATAGTTTCGGCCCTAAGACAAGTGAGAGTTGAACTATCCAATCACGGACCAGGAAGCAGAGCCTCAGTTGTGTACACAAAGCATTGCAACTATATCACAGACTAGATAGTAATACAGACGTGAAACGACGTGGCGGCTCCTTTGATACGGGCGAACTTCGCCGCTTATTGGCTGCCCGAGACTGTTGATACCAGCCCCGTGTCTGTTTGGCTCCTGTACGTTACGACAGGTTTCCTATTGGCCTGGCTGCCGGCTAGCAGGGTAGCTGCCTTACGCTGATTGGCCGTAGGCTAATCCGCCATGTTGCTGGCCAGGGAAGCCATTTTGCTGGCGTGTGTGACTGAGTTCGCAATCCTACCGGCTATTTCGCTTCTGTATTCCTAAATATTCTGTGACTATATGGTGGCAACATCTTGACGCCGTAAAATCCTGGCTCTACTAATAAACCGTAACCGTTATCCGATCGCAACGTTCTATAATGTTCAGTAACTAAAAGTCGTTTTGGTAATAAGAACCACACGTGGCTTAAAATGTTACATATCAGATGTCGTTGCTAAATAATTTATTTGCTCACATTTTGAAAGAATATAGTTCAAAAGTACATTTTTTTGGGGACCACATACACGCATGCTGACGAGAAAGTGATTTCATAAGCCTAGCTTCCTTGAAAAATAGTCTAAAACCGCACATTTGCGTTTTGTATGTAGCGTTTCTCTTTAAAAATTAAGGAAATGCGTTTTTATTCAAACGTTTAAAGTTTTGGCAGCACAGCATTCTATTCCGATTCATCGTTTTATTTGTTGGAATGTGCTGACGTATTTTGATATATATTTCCTCGAAAACATTGAAAGTGAGTGAAATGCTTCAGAAAGAGTAACTTTGATTCTTACTGTTCCAAATGCGTTTCACTAATAACATGATTGGTAGAGATGTTGATTTATAACCTTCCTCGGTCATTTTAAGATAAATGTACACATTAATTTTGATAAATGTTCCGGTAGGCGCATTAGTACTGAATAATAACGCCGGAATTTCTTTCCTTTCTGGATACTTAGGATCCCCATACTTAGCTAGTCAGTCCCACGAGCGTACACCCTTAAGAGTGCGTGGTAGATAAATAAACGCTGAAAACATCAATTGATTCCTACGCTTTTTTCGAATCCAATATGGATAAAATACTCAATGACAATACCAGATAATTGTATTTGCCAACTTTATGAGTGAATGTTTATCCAGAATTACTAATTAGTTACGCGTGATCTCTTGCGCCGCAGTTAAATGCGCGAGGTTCCAGCGTCAGAGATTGTGCCTCAGAAGTTCGTAACACTGGAAAAAAAATTTCTTAAAACGTTGGCTAAAACTATTGTCTAAGATTGCTGTTGTTTAATTTTCGCAAATTGACTTCTAGAAACCTACAGTTATAGATATATGCTTTTAGCGTTGAATTATGTACCACGCCCTCTTAAGGCGGCCGCCTACTCTAAGCTTAAAATGCGTTACAGAGTGTTCGTAAACTGTTTTTTTTTTTCTACGAAAAAATTCCACGTGTGCCCGTTGTACCAACGTACGAAAGGAAAACAAACTTCATAGAAGGTCGCAATCTAATTGTTAATACGCCACGCTCATTAAAAACATTGTTTCCAAGCCCCTGCAACATACGGCCTTTTCAGACTTCCGTACTTCAAAATGTACTAATCGGATGTATGTGAAACTCAGATTGCGGCCTGCATTTAACTTAGTTACTGACTTTCCACCAATAAAATTATATGGTCACCGCTTAGTGTCCCATAGTAAAAACAGTTCGGCGGGAACCTTGCACGCTAGTTCAGCGCTTGGCTCGTTGAGGCGATGCCGACCTTGCTGCTCCGTCGCTTTCAAGCCTCTCACGCGCGGGTAGACGGCGCCCTTAATTCGTGACTCTAAAAATTACATTTTAATACTGATTCAATAATTTTGAAGTAATTTTGATTTCGAAATAATATATACGTTATTATAAAATAAAGTTAATTTTGATGTTCACTTAAAAGAAAAGTAGTGGTTACAGTTTATTAGTCCATTTGAAGATAAGCAGATGACTTCAGCAGAACTTTTATTCTTTCTACAGACCCTGAAACCAAACCACGCACCACGCCAGCCATCTCGTACAGTAGATAAAGTGGCAACATTGCGGCGAGGAGATTTCGGCATAACGGCAACGCTGGGAGCGTTCCTGTTGAACACGGGGGTAAATGGTGCGGTCGTAGCTCGCACCACGTGGAAACCCTGGATAATGATGCGGGGACGCAGTGAGCAGGACTAATGCGCCACCTAGATTAATCACATCTGTTACACGTCGACAAACGTTCGACATGTCTGTCTCGAAGACACCAACGTATTCTTGACGATGTTTACCCCTGCTATCGACTTGTTGACCGCCGACATCTGCCCATAGTATGTAGATATCGGCCCTCTGAGGCCGCGGTGTCCGAGTGGTCAGATCGTTCGGCTTCCGCCAAGACGATCCGGGGTCGATCCCCGGTGGATTCAGCCCGGATTTTTAGCATGTGGGACATTGCCGTTGGCCGGCGGGTTTTCTCGGGGATCACCAGCTACCACCGCCTTTCTCATTCCGTCACTTCTCCATTGTAGGTCTTCATTTCTTGTGATCCATCAGGATATGCAGATGCCTACGGGCGTCCAGTCAAAAATCTGCACTCGTGGTACGATACTGTGCCCTAAGGTACCCTCCCCATACGATATTATTACCGGCCCTCGACATGTCGATCATCTTACCAAAATAATATCGACGGGATGACATACATTGTCTGTGTCGAGTTTGATATATCGCACTCTCGCGATGTGTGGCAACTATGGGCCGCGGCAACGCTGTTTGACGCAGCCTCAGGCGTGCTATCAGCTGACCGCGAGCAGCAGTGTTATCGCGTGCTGGTGATAAACAGCGACCAGAGCGCTCACTGATTTCCCACGGGATCTCTGCTGTGAAATTGGCGACTCTGCCTCTTGCCTTCCTCCCCTTCCTCTCACCAAGACGCCATTTTTTTATTACGTTCTGTCCAGCCTTCCTTTTTATCACCGGCTTCTTTTACGCTGTTCACTAGTGACTCATCCTAAAGCGTGATCATCGTAACGAACAACGTCCGTATCTTCTGGAAGGACTCCCTTCGTAACAATTTAGTTGATAGCTCTGGTTCAAAACACAGCAACTCTCTACCCTGTCAAATTTGTATATCGGTGCAAAAAAGTATGTCGGCCGTTACAGTTACGCAGTATGATTCAGTGTATACTCTGTTTCATATAACTTTGGATAAATTTGACAGCAACTTATGGGCAATACTTTTTTAGTATTTTGTAATTTGTTGCATAATGCAAGACGTTTTTAGGTCTAAAATGAACCTGAAATGTCCATTTTAGCATTTGTACTGCAAAGTTTGTCTTGTGTAGTGACACAAATAACAAAACATTACAAATTATTGCCCATAAGTTGCTGTCAGATTTATCCTAACTTATATGAAATGGAGTATAACAGATTTTATCCATCTTCCAAAACGTTAAAATTTGAATAATCCAATGGCAGTAAATATGCGATCACGAAGACAGCAGATGCCCAGAACGGTATTCGAAATGCGTTTACTATAGGTAAAGAAAATACACGGACGGATTGCAATTGTTTCTCGGAATTGAGGCGCAGACAGTCGAGTAATACAGAAACGAAATGGCGAAGTGGTATCAGATGTGAGCGTACTTGGTCGGAAACACTTTGATGGTCGGGCCTCCTTCTGGCGTTCGTATACAGTTAAGGTGGATTGCCGAGTCAAGTGAGGAAAATCTTGAATTAAAGGTGAAACTAAGTACTTGAGTAAAATCTGAGCATTTTTCGTTTGCATTGCACAGTCAGGAAACTGAGATATCTCAGTTGAGGTGAAGTGTTACCACAATATTCGCGAGAAAAATAATTTCTCTTTGTGCATCGACTTGCGAATGTAGTTAAAATGTTTATTATTTTCCATTTATTATGCACAAAACTTACATAATGGTGATTTGTTAATTTATATTTAGTGTTTCATATACTGTAAAGCTGAAAAATGCAAAATAAAAGTGATAAAGAATACGTCGTTAATTCTGTTTATAAAGGTATTGTAACAATTTTGTTTAAAAAATTGTATCGTAACCATTTTGTTTCATAACAAAAGCGACAGTAAAAAAACACGACATCACTTTCATGTAAAAATATACAATGCATATAAATTGTGTTGTAGGTACCAGTGCGGTCTTTAATTTACAACATGGTTATGTTCCTCCTCTAAAATATTACCAATAAATTAAAAATATATATATTATTTTTCCCCATTTGACATTCTAACCTCAATTTACGGCCGCCATGATTGATTTGCAGTCTGAGAAAATCTTAGGAAGGTCTGCGGACACCTTAAGAAATTCTCAGTTTTTCCTTAGATTTCACTCACTTTTCTCCTCTGCATTAAATATTTCTCACAGTTCACTCAGAGGCGCCTTAGATTTTTCGCAGTGTGACTGTGCAATCGGCCCTTACTACTGATAAGCAGATGAGTTTCCTCCATATTTCTGGGCAGTGCTGTCGTATTACTGGCTCGTGGAGTTTGAGTTCGAAGCACTGATGTTAATTCTATCACCAGTTAGAAGGATCAGTGTTAAAATGTTTGGCACAGGAAACATTTCTGCCGCTTGGACAGATTACACAGTCATGTTGAGTACAATCTAAGGCCTCTCTGAGTGTGAACTGTGAGACATTTTCATTGCGGAGACGAAAAGTGAGTGAAATCATCACAGAATGATGCATTTGGCACGCTTAATCTGTTCCGATGCAATTAAATGTAAGATTTATATGTCAGCGATCCCAGATTGAAAAAAGTTATATCTGAAATTGGCCAGATCTGGGCCAGATATGAATTAGTGTAAGATATTTCTGTACATATATCTGATGCCATAGATATGGCCAATTTTAGATGTAGCCAGATTTGCCCAGATATATACTTTTTTTCATGTGGGATTCTTCTTCAAAAATTTGTTACTCAAGAAACATTTTGTTAATAAAGTGTGTCTACGTTTTTTATTTTATTTTTTATTTATGATTATTTTTTTTAAATTTGACTTTGAGAACTGTACAATTTTAGGCTGAAACTTTTAGCGTAGAATTATGTACCATGCCTAAGGTTAATTTTACTCCAGGTTAGAAAGAAAATGTGTTTCCTTTTGGGAGAGTTTGGCACAGGGAAAACTTCTGCCGCTAGTTTCGCTGCTGTCGCTAAAAGGTTATTACAAAATGAGAAACCACAGTAAAATTACTTCCAACTGTAGGTTTGGAAAAGAGAGATGTAATTTATTTGAAGTTAAAAGCAAATCAATAACGCTTTTAAATTATCAACTTGATGTTACTTTATGTTGAGTAAAGTGCTGTAATTGGTCAGTTTACGCCTCTTACCAATACCACAGCAACAAACAGCAGAAATTGTCCATCCCTGTGGCAAACTTTAACATAGATCTTCCAATGTGAGGTTTAGGGTCAAGTGAGCACTTTTGAAACCCTAGTTACTTTCTCTGTCTCCCTCTCTCTCTCTCTAAGTTATTAATAATGGCCTGCCACTTTTTACTACAAACATATCATCCTTAGTAACACTCAAAGTTTGTACGTATATTGTGCTCAACTCATTTATCGTGAACAGCCTTTAACTTTTACAGGCCATTCAGGATAAAGTGAGCACAAAGATTTAACATTTGAAAAAATGGCTAGCCGTAATTACAAATAATGTATTTTCCTATTTAAATGCCACAGTTCCGAAATAAAATCAAACAAGTTTTACATATTTGTGTTTTATGTAATAAACTTTTTTATCAAACGATATAAGTTCCTACAGACTGCATAATTTATCTTAAACGCGCAAACATCAAGTGACGTGTCCAGAGCAAAGTCGTTATAAAATAACTAGACTGTTACGCTGCTCTTTTGTTACATGATCAAATTGAACGCTGAAACACTGCAGGTGAAGATAGGGATTTGTGTAATGTTAGTAGGGATAGGAGTAACAATGTTTTTTTTTCAACAAAAAATTTGATATAGGACATTGCATGTTATGGGCTGCAATATGGCGCCGTTCAATTTGGTAGCATATAGTGATAGGCTGTCAGCACTGATCATGCACCCCTTGGTCCAGTGATGTTATATATTCCCTATCGTTAGCTGCTACGTGCGGAAAGATACAAATTTGCTGAAAATAGAAATGTAGCAGGGCTGTTTAGAGTGCTGACTTTATCCTCAACCGCATATAGTAGAGCTACAGACTAGATAGTAATACAGACGTGAAATGACGTGGCGGCTCATTTGATGAGGGTGAAATTAGCCTCCATATTGGCTGTCCGAGGTTGTTGATATCAGCTCCATGTATGTTTGGCTCCTGCATGTTGACAGGTTTCCTATTGGCCCGACTACTGGCAACCAGGACAGCCACCTTACGCTGATTGGCGGTAGGCGTTTCCGCCATGTTGCTGACAAGGGTAGCCATTTGCTGGCGTGTGTTACTGAGTTCACCTTTCTACCTGCAATTTCACTTCTGTATTCCTAAATATTCTGTGAATGAGTTATAGTTAATCATCCCATAGTGGAGAGTGTGAGAGTGAAGGAGGTGACGTGGGATGATGTGTGTTTGTCACAGACTGGAGCGGGGAGTGCAGTGGTCCCGGGCCGTGCCCCTCGGCGGCGCCGGATGAGGCGGCGTGTCCCCCGGACTCAGCGGTGGACGACAACGGTACGTGCTCCTGCCTGAAAGAACGCTGCGTCCAGCCGAGCTGCAAGTATGGCGCCCACCCCGAGCTGCGCAGGCACGGTTCAGAGACCCCCGGAGACTGCTGCGATGTCTACGAGTGCGTCTCGCCCAGAGGTACGCACACCACTGAAACAAAAGTACTGTATTGGTGTAGGTACATATTTAAACCGACTCACAGGATACTAAATTTCAAATTGATCATATCAGTAGAATTGCTCACATAAAAAAAAAAAAAAAAAAAAAAAAACTAGAAAAGAGCTCATTATCTTTAAATGGCTGTCGATCAAGTCACCTTAAAAAAAATCAATATTGGCTCATTTGTTTAGCAGCTACATCACAGACAGACACACAGATACACAGACAAACACATCAAACTTTTAACACCCCTCTTTTTGCATCGGGTGTTAAAAATGACAACAGTACAGTATTTTGGTTGTCGGTAATATCTAGGTTGTTTCTACAACAATCTGTTCTGTATAAGGAGCAAAAAGCATATTTCTTTGTACAGAACATTTTGTTACCTCTACAAAGCATATTGTTGCAGGAATAATATAATGTTTCCTACAACCGGACTGGATTGCTGTCCCTATTTTAATAGATGTATTGTACTTCTAACAATATGTTTCTTTTGCTGCTGTAGTAGTCTGTCTCATGTAATAATTCCAGATTTTGACAGCTTTGAAGGCTGTCATTTTGTTGACTTTTTCTACGATGATGATGATGGGCAGGTTTAGAGTCACAGAGGGCACCGGGTGATGGAAACCACAATGTCCTCCGAGGCAGACTAGGCGAGAATTAAGCTGCGTTCAGCAGTATGTATATGAGGGAACAACACAACACCCAGTATTGAATCCAGACTGACATCTATAAGTAAATGAAATCAACATAATTATATTTAACTTTTTATCAAATGATTCATTTTGACTGCACATTTTATCTTAAACGCGCAAACATAAAGTGACGTGTCCAGAGAGGTTATTTGTTTCCCGGCATCAGCCGCTACGAGCGAAAAAATTTGAATTAACTGAAAATATAACTTTATAAAAACTTAACCACCACTGATTTTTCAGTATCTTACTAAATCAACATATCACATTGATATCATGGTTAGTACGGATCAGGTTAGACTTTACGTCTTGTCGACAGCAAAGTTATTAGAGGCGGTGACACACAACTTGGTACAATGACAGGAGCTGGGAGAGGAGTCGGCCATGACCTTTGTTAAGAAACTATCCCATTCGCCTGGAGCGATTTTGGCAAACCATGGAAAACCTAAATCAGGATGGTGGGAGCCGGGGATCGAACCAAAGTCCTCCCGAATGAGAGTCCAACGTGTTACCGTTGCGCCACCTCGCTTGGTAACATGCATCAGACTAGCAAGGGACTATGGCAGACAAATCCAGTGTGGGGAGGTGCCAGCCTGGAAGCCAAGACAGTGATGATGCGTACAAGATTGTATGACAAGGGAAGTTGTGGAGAGTGTAACTGGACGAAGTGTGTGCATGTGTTGCAGAGAAGAACTGCAGCGGTGTGGCTTGCCCAGAGAAGAAGCTGGAGTGTCCCCGAGACAGCTACCGCCTGCCGAGCCACAAGGCTCCGGGGGACTGCTGCTCGGTGCCGCAGGGCTGCCAGTGTCTGCCAGCACCCTGCCCTATGGCCAGCTGTAGCCCGGGTCAGAGGGCCAAGGTGGTGCGCCTTGGCAACGGTCGACCAGGCACCTGCTGCCCGCTCTTCGAGTGTGTGCCTGAAGGTTAGTTTCCTCCCCGTGAAAACCCTCTTGACTTCATCCACAATCAGCACGAGCAAGGAAGAGTTATAGTCCAAGTTTGCCTGCAGATTCATTTTGTCTGTCTTTAAACCACCACGACTTTATGGGAAAACAAGATCTCCTAAATCCTCGTTACAGACACTTTCTTCAGATAATAAATGCTAGAATCTCGCGAACTTATACTGTGCAGAGTATACCAATGAATGTCTCAGGACTCCCAGCAAATATTTGCTCCCAGTATATGTCACGAACGAGCGCAATTTCCTGTCAGCTGGTGAATGCCATTTCACAAAGAAATCAAAATTTAATTTTTCTGAAACACTGTCAGTGTTGCCCCGAGGGCGGGATGTGCGAGACTCCTCAACGAAGAGTGCCGGAGAAACAATTTTATTTTGCAGACAGACGAAACCCATTAAAATAATGTCCACACTTACTTAAACGCTGAATTGTATGTATACTAACTGTTGATTGCTTATTCATTTATCCAGTTAATATAGTGAACTTTTCCTGGCCACAGCATTCTTCACACTCCACAGTCTACTGGAATGTAGTCTATACTTTTTGGGAGGGAGTCTGAAGTGTATAGGGTGAAGTGAAGAACATCAATGGGGGAGGGGAAGGTAAGAACGAAGGAGGCTTTAGAAAGTTTGTTTGGACTCACTTTACCATGAACATACAAAGATTACAAACTAGTAAATGGAGGATAAGTAAATATTGGCAGTGCTAAAACTTTTGAAAGTAACTGGCAATGTACTGTGGGCTACAGAAATATTTGCCAGAAGAACTGCCAGGTAAAATACACGCACTCGTATGTGGCATCAACTGTAACTGAGGTCTCTACTCAAAGTCATTTTGCCTGCACTATGTGATTTTTGTTTATTGTTTTTTTAATTCAGAAACCTGTAAGTCGTCAATTTTGTAGTTTTCTCTCATATGTATAAAGGACTCCCACCAAAAACCTTGCTGCAACTATGGATCAAAACTGTTTTTTTTTTTTTTTCGCCATAACGTATTTCCTGAATTATTTATAATGTAGAAACATGCGTGGTTTAGTTTATTTAATTTGTTTGACTGTACAGTGTGTTGCAGTATAGGACGTGTCAGACATTTGTACAATTAGAAGTATAAATTATTTTGTATTTACAATTGGATAAAAATGGATAAAAAAATCTAACATATTGACAGAGTCTGGGATGATGAAGTTTAGTCATAGCTACACGTATCCTTGGCCTTTTTTTGTCTAGAAGCATAATCTTTAGAGAAGCCAAGATATGCAGCCCCTGTTAGTGTTAACAATATTTCAAAAATTATTTTCTATAAAATATGTTTAAAAAGTATTATTGAGTTGTACGTGTCCAGTGTAACTTAGTTTGCTTACACTGTGAATATATCAATTGCCTTTAAATGAAAAAAATGTACATTTGAACCACTGATGTTTGTCTTCCTATACCAGTTCGGCCATCCTTGAGGTTTTGTAAAACTCAGGGTGTGAAAACAGTTAACTAGATTATCAGAGAGCTCCGAGTCCTGTTCTGTAGTGATCTTCAAATAATCCAAGTCATGAACACTGTCAGATATAGTGCCTTGAAATAAATACATTTTCTGCAATAATTATTATATTTTGTTTACTCAAAACAGTTGAATATAATATATCTCCATGTTCCCTTTAAGAGGACTGATCCCTGTATTCTTGGAGAAATATTGTATTTTTGTATCCAAGCAGTAAATATTAGGCATATGCATTTTCTTGTAGTCATTACCTCGAGAGGGCATAGCTCATTTCTCAGCACATTTTTGGAATCAGCATAATCTGCATGGTGTAGTGATTATGGGCCTGTCCCCTTTACTTTATACTTTCATATCACACTTCAAGACAGTGTACATCTACTCTACAAATTAAAGAACCTATTGGTAGTAAACTGTTGTAAATTATACTAGTGAGCATTGACTACATATTACACAACCAAAAATTGTATGTAAATATGATTGTGAAAACAAGTTTAACAATTAAATTACTGGAAATCATTTTTTTCAACTTTTCAATTTTTATTTTAACTACAGTACATTATGCACGTGGACATCAAATTTTACTGTGGTCTTCTGGTGAAAACCTTGTTTAGTTCAGACGTACATATTTCATTTATTGGTTCCCATACATTGTATCTGTGGTAAAATGAATGTTTTGGTTTTGGTGTTTCATAGTATCTCTGCTTGGATGCCATTTTCCTAACTTCTTGACAAAGTGGTGATGGATTAGAGACTCTTTAACATACTAAACATAGATTTGCAAAGTTGTGATGTAACCAATCCTAACTAGAAATCTGCTCTCTATCAAAGTGAAGCTCTTAAAAAACTGTAAATAATTGTTTATTATTATGTTTTTTAATTCTTAATTCTGCTCATTTATAGTTTTTCAATTCATCAGTTATCTTAATTTTCTATGCGTTGACAAACTTGCTCAAAGATAGCACTTGTTACTATTTAAATTTGCATGTTAATAGGTATGTTAGCAAATTTTTGCAAACAGGCATTCCTAATTATATCCTTCCTTACGAGTATTGTGTACCTCTTTGAAATTTCCACATTTGACGTGAGGGAACAGCGGAACAATATCGCCATAGTACCATGCTTGACGAGAAGCATATGGCCTCTATTCACAGTGCGCCAAACTGGCGTGCAAGGTTTTCGTTGTAGTCTTTTTCCAAAATTTTATTTTATGATAGTATGAAGTAAAGGCCCTTGCATTTCTCTCGTTTTGTACTCTACAAATTTAGGTCATATTTTCGTAGTTACAGTAATCAAAATAAAAAGCCATTTTTAGAGGCCCCAAAATCATGTTTGTAACAATCATGCTGAATTTTAAAATTACATAAGCGTAGCTCCAAGCATATGTTCTTTTCATAGGTAAACGTAATGTGAATAAGTTAAGCGGTTGTGCGTAAAAAAAGAATACACGTGACACACTACAACATTGTGTATACACCAGGTAGTCCTCTTAATGGAATGCCAAAATCTCACTTTGCATAAATGTTTTTCACTCTGATTGCTTTCGCGTTGCACTCTGAAACAGCTCGAAGTAATGTCGTTAATTCCAGGAAAGAGGAAGTTGTGTACTGCTAACTAGCACCTTATGAGCAGTCTCAGTTAAGAGACTACTTCCACTATCAAAGTTTTGGCAGAGTCCTACAATGTCAGTAGAAGCCCATTAGCAAGTCATATTATAATGTGCCTCAGACTGGAAAAAAAACATGACTTGTGACACGCAGAGTACTGCAGAAACACTATCATGCGTGTCTGAATAAAGATGACGAGGAGAGGAATAATGAATTCTTGAAAGGTCTGTTCTTGTTATGCCTTTGTTGCTGTCATCCACATCCACCTACAGATTAGTTTGCACAGGCAGGAAGAAGTGTGCCTTAATTCATTGTCTCTTGGCAAGCAGCCCATCACCTGGGCAGCATGTAGCAGGTTGTAGTAGTTTCTTCCTGTCCCACGTGTGGTGTGCGTGAAGGGTGTACACTACCCTTCTCCCGTCCTGGCTGGGTGCAGGCAGCTGCAGCTGTGTGTGGATGCGTTACTTGCAGGTGCAGATGTCGGTTGCCTCACTGAGGGTGGGCTGGCGGTGGCCAATGGTACGAGCTGGTGGAAGGACGAGTGCACTCGCTGCTCGTGTGATGATGGACAGACGCTCTGCGCCGTCACTCGCTGCCCCGACGCACCGGCATCCTGTAGCGAGGTCCGCAAGCTGCCCAAGGAGTGCTGTCCCGTGTGCGTCTGTGAGTGTCTGTGGGTGGTCGCTGACTGCCTATCGCTGTTTCTAGCATGTTTCAGGCTCGGGACCACAAGGAGCGATAAGAGTGACTGTGGCTGGCACATCAGATGCCACTTCACCCATCTTTGTTCACTATTTTTAATTGGTGGAGGGTCTGTTACGGGATTCAGTGCAGCTGCCTGCAGAAATTTTACACATAGTTCTATGGTTAATTTTGTACCAGTCTGAGATTGCAGATATTGTATTTCTTTGAACAAACCATTTAAATTAAATTTGTAACAAAGAATTTCAATTTAAGTAAATTATTAATTTCACAAGAAATCATTTTTCAAATATTTTAAGTATCAAACAAACTGGAACTTGGTTCAGACATTAGGCATAAGTACATGGGTGGGATTTGGGAATCCTTCTATTACAGTTTCCCATCATGAGGTACATGGGCATTGCCAAGACAATATGCAACATGCATAAAAAAAAAATGACTTTCTAAAACTGAGATTCGTAAAATCAAGTGACAGTGTAAAATCGAAGCCCTCTTAAAACAAAGACCCTAATATTGAAATACTCTGAAAATTAGACATTGTAAAATCCAGGTTTTAATTTGATGTGTTAAGAATTTTATTTTTAAGGCATTGTGGTAATAGGCAGTACTGCAGAGGTGTATCATTGAGCAGTACCGGTATGTGTGAAATGTTTTTATTTCACAATTAAAAAGCTCTTTACTTATTTTTGCTCTTGTGAAAGGAGAATAAAAATTATCTCTAAATATTTTTTTAGCTATTACTGTAGCATCTTCGTCAATGTAACTACTTTATGTACTCACTACAGATAAACTTTGTAGAAATTTTTACCCTCTTTTATGGCTGTAGCACTTAGGATCCCCCCCCTTATCTTTATTTTAAATACTACCCCCTTCAAAATTTATAATTTATTTTGACAGGAATGCTATTGTATAATAAGGTCAATTTAATACACAGGAAAAATGTTATTATTGCCAGATGGTACATATACTACTTAAAATAGAGATAAGCTTCGATCTACTGTGCAGGCAAGGATTGCTTGTGCAAGAAACGAAAGCAAGCCACTAATGACTGTGAAAACTTAATGGGTGCATGCTAGTAGCAGAAATTTTTTACAATGCAGATAAAAAAATAGGTGCTGTTAGTAAAATGTCACATATAATGTACATAGAAGTAAATTTAAAAGAAAAGTAATTATAACGATAAATATTTAATATTAGTAATTTTCAGTGTAAGATGAAGAAAATGTTATATATCTTCATTGATTTTGAAAAGAAAATCTTAATTTGTTAGACTTTTGGCTTTTAAGCCTGATTACAAGGAGTGAACACAGTGTGTTTGTAAATCATTAACATCTCTAGAGGGCTACTGGCTTACTTACTTGAGAAAACTAAAAGCAAATAGGTATATGTTTCATTCGCAGTTGACCTTATTGTACCATTCTGGGGAAAAAATTAAAACTCGCTATTACCACTGATCAGTATTGAACCATGTTCGTAGCTGTGACTACGCTATGGAAACTGAAATGGATAATACAGTACTGAGAATTGCAAATTTTAAAAACAACCAGTTTAGAGATTACATCAGGTTTTGATTTTGAGGTTGCAATTTTAGAGGTTTGAATGGTTTCATAAAGATAATTTACTATTGTGGAATTTTTACATTTGCTGTTAAATAGTTTGCTTGAGCCTGTTACATATGTGCATCTTAATGTTAAATAATTGGAATGAACTAATAAATATTGCAATTGTTGTATTTGGCCACGAATGATTCAAAATGTCTGTGCTTATGTAGGTAGTTGGTACCCGCTTGGTAGGGATGCTTCAAGTAATGCTTCTCCTTTGTTTTATGCCTATGACTGTCTAAATTTTTGGGTAACTAACATCCATAGAATATGAGAGAAGGATGGAAAGCTAAAAGTACATATTTGAAATGTTTACTACCAGACATAAAAATTGTTTTATGCTACAAATTAACTGAAACTGCTATCTCAAAAATGCACAAATTATTTCAAATAACAATTTTGAAAACCCAATTGTAAACTTAAAAAAAATTACTGTGTGGAAGGTAAACAACCGCTGTCTTTGCTCTCACATGGCAGTTCATGCCTCCACCTGATTAGGGAACAGTCACCCTGTGGAATGAGCCACTGCAGCAGATCATGATGCAGCTTGTGATGTCTTCTAACTTACTCGTGAGTAACTGTAAGGGCATGACTGGTGAGGCTCCGTGGAAATACATGGCTCTGACTGTATTGTATGGTGTTGTAGCGAATCTGGCGACAGAGAATGACGCCCTTGGCCCGCACGGCTGCATATCCTCCCAGGGAAAGATCCTGCAGAATGGCGACTCGTGGCAGGAGGACCCCTGCACGTCGTGCGTGTGTGTGGATGGCCTCAAGAAGTGCCAGGCGTACATGTGCGAAGTGTCGTGCGTGAATCCCACGTATGTGCCAGACGAGTGCTGCCCTCTCTGTAACTGTAAGTTCAAACTGTTAGTTATTTTATTATTTTTAACACAAATTACCAAACAACATTCAGTTTTTACTGTTTCACAGTAATTTTAACACCCAGTTATAACATACATACACAGACTAGGCTGCCATTTTTGTTCCCACTACTCTAGTCAAAACACTGTTAGAAAATAAAGTTGTATAAACCAAGCACAACATAACCCAAAATACAGATGTAAAATTGAGAAATATATCACATATACCAACACAAACTCATTCCAGTCTGAATGTATTAATGATCCTAAAGGGCCAACACTGCAATGTCCTTGGTTCGCAAGGAAATTACAACAAAGATGTTTTGAACCTGATAATTTGGGATTCATAATATGTATGTTCACAACAACTTTATTTACTAAAAAAGCATGCAGCTTACCTATATTAACAGACTTCCGTAACACAGATATTGACTGCGATGTAGCTCTTTTAAGTTTTCTTAAACCAAAACCGTGAATGATTGCTAGTGCATAAGACATTTAAATCAGAAAATACATTATCTGAATTCTTCATTGCTATCACTTATGATGGTCCATTGAATTGCTAACATATTACTGTATTCACACCAGGAAAAAGGTACGGCAGTACACAGTTTGAAAGAAATACATATGTGTACTTTTACAAAAGTAACAATTATTGTTGCACTGTAACTTAATTATTTGTTTGAAAGCAAAAGTTGTTACTGCAAGATGCTTGGGATTAAACATTCTGATGTTTTAAGTATGATGCCAGTGGCAAATTGTAGTTGCAATTAGAATTGAAACGGATCAACTCAAATTAATGAAAACATCCTGTCGAAGTAGTGAGGAGTGAGATGAATATTATGTAATGAAATAAGAACTGCCTAAAAATGTACTGTATTTAGTTTTTGTGTCATTTCTTACGCAAGTTCAAAAGATTTACATGTATTATCGGCTATAAAAATATTTTAATTCTAACTGAAATTATTGTAAAATATGAGAAAATTTGAGCAGAATGTTAGGTTTATAAACATTTAAGATACCTGTAATTCTGAGAATTATCAACTGATTGAAAATATCCTGTTTGTGTGTGATCAAATTTAGTTTTTAGCATTGTTAAAATTTTTTATTGGGAAAGCCAGTTATACCACTGCCAGTGGATGGTTACACGCTTGTGTTGTGTTACACAGCAACTTCCGTGGTTTTCGTGCCACCACATTGCCCTGCTCTCAACAACTGCTCCCTCAAGTGTCTGCAGGGCTTTGCGAGGGACGATGCAGGCTGCTTCCTGTGCCAGTGTGAGGCAGGTGGGTTCCACCTAGTGATGCGCTTAATCAAATGGAACATTTCAAAATGTCCGAGTACTCTCTATAGTAAATTATTTTGAATGATTTTCTGTACTCGTAAGAGAATCTCTCATTAATGTTGTAGTGTATGTTTAGCAACATTTATGTCAAAAACTGTGTGTTGAGGTTGGCTTTATATTTTGTCAGTTTTGTTTTTTACGGACTTAAACAAAAAGTTGGCACAGTAACAGAAAGGTTTACATGTTCAGGGGAAGTTTATACAAATGAAAATTTGATGAAATTTGATGAACATAATTTTTGAAACAACAATTAAGACACGAGGTAAAGTACTGCACACTACTGTAATTTTCGCTAACTGTTTTAAAGTTGTACGTTAGTGAAATTATTTTTAATAAAAGTGCATGACATGGAACCTTACTAATTAGAAAATATTATCATGCCTCAATTTTAACAAGCGATAGTGAGAAAACTTTATCTTAAGGTAACACCAAAATGTGAAAGAAATATCCTAGAAACTCAACTATCGCAAGTGGTTGTTACCTAGGGATTCACTTCTGGAAGGTGCATATGTACTAAGAAAATGTGAAAGAAATATTAACAAAGATGAGCGAGTGAGATGACAGAACTGAGAGAAATGGCTACCGAGATATTCTAAGGAATCAGTATACTATCTGCGGTCTGTTGAAAGAGTTTTAATTAATTATTAACTAATACATACATTTCTTTCATGCGCACTTTGTTTACTTATTACAGTACTATTCATGTAAAGAAAAAATTAAATATTAACGATTTTGGCATTACTGTTGATGTATTTTAACTGCAGAATGGAATAAAATTTTTCATATTCTTGCTCTTCCCTTTACTGATGATCATTAGAATCTTACAGGATTTTGTTGAAATAGCTATGTTACGACGCTGATTTGACTGAAATACTAACAGTTCTCCGAAATATTGCTATTTTCATTCAGAGATATTCACTTGGTTTCTTGTATGAAAGAATAATGTAACCTACAGAATGATAGGAGTAATGGAACATCTTAATGAGAGATGTCATTCAAATGAATAATTATTGATTAATTATTCCAACAACTGAAATTCTTTCAGTTGCTAAAAAGTCTCTGTTAGACCCATCACTAACACTGGCTAGTGATGTAATTTTCACTCTCTTGTTAGGCAGAGACAATGAAAGGCTCAACTAAAAACTATGTCAGCTTAAATGTTAAGTCAGTGGTTCTGAATTTCGTGTCCGTTAACATTATATGTTTTGTTCTTTAATTATTTCCACTTGATTTTGTTATCCAGCATGCCTCTATACTAGCACAAAGGTTGTTGTATAAATTACAGTTGTTTTTTTAATGTGAGATCATAAGCCAGTTGTTTGGTTATTGGCTTGTTGACACTCCCGACACTGATACTCACGTTAGCCATTACTGTCCGTCCTCATCTTGCCAACCTTATACTGTATATATATTAACCACAATTCCCAACACCATACCAGTACGCTTTAAAATTAGTGGAATTAAACAATATTAAATTTGAAAAAAAAAAATTTTCTTCAAAGAAATTAAGTGTTTCTGTATTTGTACTTACATTAAAAAAATTTAACCTGTAAAAAGAATAAATATTGAAAAGAATTCTCTGAATGGTGCAGAGCATGACATCACTATGCTGAGAATTGAAACTGAATTTAAGTGGTGGGAACTAAGTAGTCTGGACACTATAATTAAGTGCTTACAAGTTTAAACAAATAAATATTTTGGTTAGTTTTTTTTTTCAACCTAAGAAACATGTGTAATTACCTAAACTTGTAGACAGATATATACAAGTACTTACTGAAACAGTACTTGCAGGTTGGAAAATACAAAAAACAGACGGACGACACATTTTTGCGCAGTTGCGCGGTCGCGACGTTTCACTGGCTAGGCCAGCTTCCTTGGGTGGCGAGTGTACAATCACTCACCACCCGAGGAAGCTGACCTAGCCAATGAAACGTTTTGACCGCACAAAAATGTATCGTCCATCTGTTTTTTGTATTTTCCAACCTGCAAGTACTGTTTCAGTAAGTACTTGTACATATCTGTCTAGGTGTTTAAATAATTAGTAGCCTAGTTGCCGTTTCCCACCTTTTCTTTGTTTACATAAAAAATATGTATATTGTGTGGTACATGAGATGGGTTACAACACTGACGAGGGTCATGCTTACTTGTACAGAGGAGTGCGTACTGGATTGCACTGATGGCTACGAGCAGGACAGCCATGGCAACAAGCTGTGTCAGTGTGCTGCTCCGGCAGCCTGCCCACCTCTCATTGGCTGCCACAAGAACTGCTCTCATGGCTACAGACTGGGCAAGGATGGCTGTCCCACTTGCCGCTGCAGCCAGTGTCGCCAACTGACTGACTGTAACAAGAGCTGTGTACACGGCCTGCGCACCAATGACCGGGGCTGCACCATCTGCAAGTGCCGCGGTAAGTTTGTGGACTCCTGTGTACTACTTTATCACTGTTAGAATCAAGGGCATACAAAAGGTCAATCAAAGGGGAGTTGCTGGGGAATTGAGGCCGAATCCAAAATTAAATGATTGTAATTATGAATAAATTTATTTTTCTTTTCATTATTGTATTAATATTCAAAGTATACTATGCTCTTTGTTATTAATTTATATGGCATAATATAGTTTCAAGTACATATTTTTCACCTGTCTATGTAACGAACTGCCACACATACATATACGTATGAATGTGACGAAACTAGGGATGGGTTGGTTCGATTCTCAGATCTTTGGTTCCGCCGGATTTTGACACAAAAATTGAACTTGATTGGGGTAAAAAAAAGTGTGTGTGTTTTTTTCCCCCAGGTATTGCTGCTGCCTATATATTGAGTTTGTGGAACCCAAAGCAATTTTGAAATATCAGACAGTTACTGTTTTCAAATGCAGTAAAGTTAAAAAGTAAATTAAATACAAAAGCCTAAATATAATATAACAAAAATATAACATACTTGTACAAGGTTTTTTGAAACGTTTCATTACCATTTTCAGGTACCTAAAATTAATTCAAAATTGACTGTGTGCATCTACTGTAGAGCTATATCATGTGATGCTTTAAACCTACATCAGACCGTGAAAACATTTATGTTACTGAAGACAGGCTTCCAATGAATGTTTTGTACAGTTTCAGTTTGTGGTAATGTAAGTTTAATGCAAATTACTTGTAACATACAAGAAAACTTTTCATAATTGTCTTTAAATTGTAGCCTAAACCGTTTGCAAC
The DNA here is from genome assembly GCA_003012365.1 of Medauroidea extradentata. NCBI lineage: Eukaryota > Metazoa > Arthropoda > Insecta > Phasmatodea > Phasmatidae > Medauroidea > Medauroidea extradentata. The sequence continues at coordinate 5,793 of PNEQ01069679.1, read as the reverse complement.
ATGTGTCTGGTTTTAATCATACAATTTCAGTGAGAATCAACAACAGGGAATGAAAACTTATAGTTATACCCAATACAAGGCACTACTTTAGCCTACTCGTGCAATACAATGTTGGAACTGATCTCCAAAACCAAAAACAAAGAACCGGAACCACCCCACAATTGAAAAAATTTTGGACGTGAACCATGTCTAGACGGAACAGATATGCTGACATGTCAAAATGTTTATTGTATGTTTGTCTAGCATGATAGAGTATCAGAAAATGATTGCCTGTTTCACAGAATGCAGATATTTTCTTCTTCTTTTTCTTCAGTTGACTGTAGTGAATGGAGCCCCACTGAGCTCAACTACGTATAGGCTAAATCACTAGTAGCATCTACGTCTGTGTTCTTCGTATGTCTCTCCTAAGAACAGAACACAAAAATTCAGTGGTAGTTCTGTTCATATCAGTGCAAAATTTTAAACAGTTATGTTTTGAAACACACTCCTACAGTATTACAGCTTTAACAACTTCAATTAATTAATTATAGTACACAATAAGTAGGTAAATATTTCTTATCTGCTAACATGACTAGAAAAAAAAATGTGAAGACGCAGGTAAGTAGGAATGTTTTCAAAGCTGTTATTAGTAGTGTCTTACAGTACAGAAAAATTTTTGTACATTGTTCCAACAAAGAGCTTAATGTCAAGTGTAAAATATGGCTGTACCATTCACCTCAAGCATCCTGATACAGTAATTGTTAATAGGTAGAATAGTTTCTGCACAGTTGCTGCTAAATCAGAAATAATTAAACATTGTGTGAGAGTGGCATAAATAAAAATGTACTATACTTTTTTATTTGGTTCTATTCCAACAAACTACAAGACCAAATTGGGTGAGGCATCACATTTCAACCTTTAATTTAAATTTTACTTTACAAAAATATTTTGCTGATGACTTTTGTGGAAACTCTTCTGTTGCAGCATCTCCTAAGAGTAAAGCAGACCTGCCACCTGTGGTACACATCGGAGGAACTTCCTGTATATCATCAGGTGAGTACAAAATGAGTATTGATACCAGGAATTGTGTGTATCGCAGGCAGGAATAAACAATAGTAAGTCATGCTGTGAGGTACTGCTGCTTGCGTCAGTGGCTAAGGTCGCACTGCATACTGAACTACTTCTATTAAACATGTTCAGTTTTTGGAGCGGTTACACGGCCTACGAACGAGTTCAAATCGCAGTCTCTTCTCGTTCAAAGTAAACTGGTTTCATATGTAGTTTCGAACGACATCTTTGATGCTTCTCTCCTATTGGTTGCTTGGAGAAACAATCTGTGTAACAAATATGGCCGCTTTTTGGTCTGACATTTTGCACTTGTTAAATTTAATCAACCTTTAGACGTAAACTAATTAAATCTACTTTACACACACACACACACACACTCAGCAGCATTTCAGTTAGATGTGATATGATAGTTAAAAAGTCACAACTGTTGAGTGCAGATATGATAATAATTAAATATGGTACATTTCAGGTTCCAAATTTGTTGAGGTTAGAAACTTCATTAGGTTTATAGTCTTGTAACCTTGCAAACATGTTTAAGCTTTGAACATGATCAAGCATGACTGCCGAATGTATGTACAGTTTAACTAAACAGGTTTGACCTTTAGTGTGACAGTTGCCAATGTCATCTGTATTGCGGTGGACACTGTATCTCCTCTAGTTTTAAGCCCAAACACTGATGGGTGGATTCAAAATCTGTGTGGGATCATGCCACGTTCCCCCACCCCAAGTGTGTGTGTTAGCGGTGTGATAAGGAAGTGTTTTAATCAAAGTGCTACGCGTTGAGATGTATTGGGGAAGTGGGCCATCTTTGTAGCTAGCAGACGACATAAACTTCTCCAGAACTATGCCGTCCCTTTCTTTCAATTAAGCTTCGCGGACAGCGAACTGAGAAACCTAAGTTATATTCCAGCGACTACCATTTTATGCACGTACTTCCTTGTCTAGTATTTTTACTACGGTAATGGATTAACTTTCTAGCCACAGCCACGTCATTAACGTCTTTGTTTATGTTTCTTTGTGTACTAATTAATACAGGTTGTTAGTTTCTCTTCCCGGGATTATGCACACATATAAATAATTCATAATGTTAATAATGTACAGGATGGCAACTCTTAGACTAGAAAATAAACTTGAGTCTTATTTCACCGGTTAGTTATGCAAACATTATTAAATTATTAACTATTGCATGTTTCCAAAACTTGTCTTATGCATGAGTAGAGACCTAGATCTAATCATCTTTGAATTATTTTTCTGCAATCTGTTTTGAGTAACTAAAATGGAAATCGCTGGCTCCTCTGTTGGCTGTTACCGACAGCCTACAGGTACGCCAAGTTCTCGCCCCTGTAAAAGAGTAACTCTGATAAATAAAATCAGGATGCAGAACCATTAAAACTGGGGTACCACAGTGAAGTATTTTCTCATATACATTAAAAACTTTCCACGAAAAATAAAAAATGACAACTTAGGTAACACTATTAGCTACTTACACTATTACCTACTAAAATAAAGTAACCTTGATGCACTTGGATACGTAACTGACAATGTACTAACTGTAGAAAAATTGTCTCAAATAAATAGGCTGATACCCAAGTCCTGAGTATGCAATACAAAACCATAAAGAAAGCAACAATAGTGAAAATTTTTAGGGTTATGTATAGACAGAAGTCTGATTTGCAATGACCACATAAAAAACTTGAAAACAATCTCTCAACCATATGCTATATATGTTAAGAGTCCTCAAATCATAGATAAATACTGTACCGAAACACTTAGAATAATATACTTTGCATATTTCCATTCAGTGATGAAATTTGGTGAATTCTCGGGTAATTCTGCTAAAAGTTACTTGCTAACCTTTATTCATAGCCGTACTAGTTCAAACTGTATGTCCTGAACATGCCATTAATATAATTAAATTTATAAAATAAAATGTAGCATACTATGCCAAAGAAGTAAATATTGTACTCATCACAACACAAGAAATACATTTAAACCAAGAGACTTACACAAGAGCACCTTATTTTTAAAAAAAATTATTTTATACGGGTACAAAGTTATTTAATAAGTTACCAAAAAAGTGTAATCAAATATACTAACACTTAGAAATTCAATTCAGTAATACAGGATATGTTAGAGAAACAGTTTTATAGGTAACATAAAAGAAATTGAGGTTTAATTAACAGTCATACACAATAATGAATGTGGAAGTACATGATAATTGAACATCCTACTCTTATGTGTATTGATATAGTTAACTTATGTGTTATGTTGGAAACTAGTTGTTTACATTTACACCGGTGCATTCAAATTCAAATTTTAAAAAGGAGAAAGGTGAATGTATTTTTTTGCAATGCAATGTGTGAAATTTCACATGTAAGAGATTGACAAAAATTTTGTCAACACTTAATATTTAGGTCTTTAGCGTTGGTAAGAGGTGACTTATGATGTGTGTCTGGCACAGCATCGGAACGAAGCGGCATGCGAAATGGGAGATCCCTGAGAAAGCCTGCAGATCGGCAGTGTCATCTGGCATAATTTCCACATGAAAAATCCGGTAATTGACCCTGCTGGTAATGAACCCGGTTTGCCTTGGTTGGAGGGTAGTGCTCTAGCCAATGCGCCAACCATGACCCCTAAATTTCATATGTAGAAAATTTATATAAATACAGTACATATAAATGGAATAGTGTTTTAAATTTGTATTATGTTTAATAATTAATGTGGTATATTGCAGTTTAGTTATTATAGTGTACTACTAAATTATGAGCCATATATTAACAGAATAGTATGTTCAAAAGCTGAATACAATAGGTGATATAAATAAATAAATAAACTTAACAGAATAAACATTTCAGAGTACTGCAATGTATAGAACAATTAGTATGGTGACTTTCCTGCCAGTAATAGTGAAAGAATATCTTGTAGATGGGCGCATACACGATGAGGGAGAGACCTGGTTTGACGGCTGTCGAGAATGCTACTGCCACGGCGGAGTGGAAATGTGCAATCTGATAGCCTGCCCTGCCTCCAACTGTACGGACCCAGTGTTTGACTCTGCACGAGACTGCTGCCCGCACTGTGATGGGGAGGTGTTGGGGGTTCCACCTCGGCATGCCGCCATGGTCTGCCAGTCGGTGGATGGAGCGTACCGTGTGGAAGGGGAATCCTGGCAGTTGGATACTTGTACTCGCTGCTTGTGCCATGCGGGTCGTGTGCTATGCGAGACCCGGCGGTGCCCCCCGGCCCCTTGCGACCGTCCTCTGACCATGCCAGACTGCTGTCCCCGCTGTCCCCAGCGAACAGGGCCCTCCCTGTCCGGCCCAGACTGCGCTGGAGGACGCCCGGACGGGGCCACATGGAGGGATGGGGCCTGTCGCAGCTGCGAGTGTGTCGGGGGGCGCACCCAGTGTTACAGTCAGGCCTGCCCGCCTGTCACATGCCAGAGACCAGTGCTGCTTAAGAACCACTGCTGTCCCATGTGTTTGGGTGAGTTACCACTCTCAGCTTACTTTTTCAGAGGACAATGTATCTGGTATATGGTGCTCAAGAAACTGTAGCATACTTTGATCTCATGCAAGGATTTGTAGAAGGTATATAGTATATTGCATCCTGTTTTATTTATTTACATTTGCCACAATAGTGTGATGGTACAAGCTGCGTACTCCCACCTATGCACTGTTTATATTTCGTTTTATTTGTGCGCCGGCTAGCGGCAGAACACTCTCTTCTGTCTCGGGGTTCTCCAGTGGGGTCGTGGAACGATCAGATGCTTAAATGACGCACTCCACAATGATGCTGACAGAATAGCTTTTATTTTGTCTTCCTTTTTAACACCAAAATCAAACAATGTATCTTACAAACTTTTTCTAAAATCACGTCTGCAAGTTCCTATCAGAACACTTCCCGGACCCGCTTTACTACATGGGCCTCTGCCCGGTCATTTCAATGCGCGCCTCCGCCGCAATCTTCCCTCTACCGTTCTCCGAACTCCAAGCCCTTCTAAAAGCCGCCTGCACCCCCCAGGTTTAAGGCTCCCTCTCCCCCTCTCTCGACAGAAACGAAGTGTTTCCGGGAAATGTTCTAGAAGGTTCTTGAAGGCTCTCACAGCAATGGTACACATTCTGGGTTCAATTGTATAATATAAGAAAGAAATTAAATGTAAAAATTATACCAAATGTTATGCTGATTAAAAAGTATGTTACAATATTTTAAACATAAATTTATATTAGAATTTGTGCGGAACCAACATGGCGGGAACGGCAACCAGGATACCAGCCATCTGTCTTGTCCAGCCTCCCCCCTTCTCTTCAGCTACAGCGCGCCCCATCTGGCGCCAGCCAGCCCAGCTGCTACTCCCACGTGCATCCTCTCCCAGCCAGTGAAACAATCCAAAAGTATTAACTCCTAAAAACTCCTAAACTATTAAATATATCAAATATTGCCAAGAGAGCAAAGTTTCCAGAAATTGAGTGCCGATTCCAACGAGTACCAACAAGGTGATGCTATGATAAATTTTTATGTTTACACTTTAAAGAAAATTAAAAATAACAAACGTAAGTCAGAGGCACTCCACTCGCTGGTTTATGTTATTGTAAAATTTCACTCCACCGGAGTTGTCTTATTTTCGCAACAGATTTCACTGGCTTCGCCACATGCACCATATTGGGTGAGTCGGGAACCGAACGTGGTCCCCTCCAGCAGGATCCCCAAGACTGCAGCGATACATATACCACTGGACCAGCCATT
>PNEQ01069678.1:33331-58444 GCA_003012365.1 Medauroidea extradentata | reverse complement strand
GCATAGGTCCACCCAAAGATATTAACCTAAAGTAAATAAAACTGAAACAAATGACAAATGTGAACTTTAATGTGACAAGGATATATACCAAAGTAATAAATGACAAAAATATGTATTAAAATATATTACTATAAGGTAAGAATTATTATAAAAATTTTAGAGATACTGATGTAGCATCAAATATACATGTATTTATAAACTAAAAATTAGTCATATTCCCATTTCTATCGAAATTATAAAACGATTAGTAGTTATTTCCAACGTGTTCTCATATGTGGGGAAACAATAAATTTTATGTGAAAACTATTAGACATAGGTATGCCAAAGCTGTTGTGAAGTATTTTGGGAAAGTGAATACTATAGGTTATGTGCTAGTAAGAAAAATGTTTAACACAATAATTGCATAAATTAGATAACAATAAGAAATATAAATTTTTTTTCTGTCATATGGTAATATCGGAAAAAATAATAAATAATGTAAAAAATTGATCCTTAGGCGTGCTATAACATTTTAAATTAAATTAAAACATTAAAAAACTATTATGATTCTGGCTACCCGTCATTAACAAAAGTTATTTTATGTATACCAGATTTGAACATCGCACCATCGCTATTGCACTGTTAGCCGAGCGGTGAAGAATGCGTGTTTTTGCCAGGGACACAAGGATTCATGGTTCGATCCTGACCATCGGCGAATGAATTTTTAGTGCACAAAAAATTAAAAAAAAAAAGACATAAGATTGAGCTCGCCATATACCAACACATATGACTTCAATGTTAAAATCATCTACACTAGCACACTCTTGCAGACAACGAAGTAACCATTGGAACAAACATGGTTGTCGACTGCAGTGCTGCCTAGTAGCCAGTGACGGAAACATGTTGTCAACACTGGTGCCACCTAGCAACCAATTATGTAAGCAAACATCCCCGAAGTCTAGCAGATGATGCACAGGGAAAAAAATGCCAAGTTAACAAGTGACTGACGAAAATGTAAACAATATGGAGACACTGCACGACAAGATGGGCAATGTACCCGAAAACAAAATGGTGGATGTGACGTCATCAAAAGGGAGGGCGTCGTGTCGCCGGTGCCATGAGAGAGAGAGAGAGAGACTGATGACATGGAAAGAGGGCGTCGATGTTCGGTGCCATGAGAGAGAGACTGATGACATGAAAAGAGGGTGTCGTCTTTCGGTGCCAAGAGAAAGGACATCGTCGACAAAATGGCCGATAAATTAGCCGACAAAATGGTCAACAATCCAAGATGGCCGACAAGATGTACGGCAAAATGGCCGACATTGGCCGACAAAATGGCCGCCAATATGGCGGCCAAGATGGCGGCCAAGATGGCGGCCAAGATGGCGGCCGAGGCACCGAGCACCGACGCCCCGCGCCCCCGAAACGAACCCCCCTTTTCCTACTACTTATGTAGCTGTGAAGTGAGACTCGTATGTGGAATAGGAATAACGGGAGCTGGAGAGGGTGAAAAGATTGGTTACAAGGTGGGTGAAGGATAAATGAAGAAGGCAAGGGCAGGCTGGTGAGGACAAAATGAACTTTCAGCCATTTTTGATGTTGATGGAACTGGGATGGAGCTCATTGAAGGAAAGGAGAAGAGTAGAAAGGCTGGTCAGGATGTACAAGGTAGTGAATGGAGAGGGAGGCTGAAATATGTTAGACTGCGTGTTGATAAAGGCAGAGTATAGAAGAAGAGGGAATAACAGTGAGAATATGCAAGTGATTAGGAATAGTACAGAGTAGGAAAGGCAGTCAATGTTTCGGAGGTTGGTGGAGAGGAATTTACATTCGAAGGAGTTGGTGACTGTGAGGGGAGTTGCAAAGTTTAGGAGGGGATTGGTAGGTGATTGATGTGAAGGTTACTGCTTGTCACCATGCAGTTGCCTGGTATTGAATCATTTTATTATTTTTTTCTTCGTCGTATTATTTGTTATTCACTTAGCTCATTTGATAACAAATTCAGGTGAGTTTAATTTTAAGGATGTGTTGCCTGGCAACATGGCTATACAGCTTCATAAAGCTGGCGTGTTGAATTGTTTTCTACGTAATATACTTGTCCATTGTGGCTAATTTTATATATTTGTTTGGAATTGTAATAACTTAATAAATATGCACTTCAAACTGTGGATTATAATTACTATTTTACTGTTGGAATTGCAAAATGTTTGGCAGAAATACAGGTTTGTGTTGTATTACTTGAAATTATATTGTAAGTACAATCTGTATTAAAGTATGACCTTTCTATTTACTTAATAATTTTTATTTGTTCTTGTTTTCATAACTTAATATTTTATTTACGAAAACTCTGTTTACACAAAAGTTATAATATCTACAACTTGACGAAAATCCATCTTGTGCATGTATACTGTATTTGTAAGGGAATTCTGTTCTGCATACATGAATGTCATTAATTTTTCAACTGTTCTTTGAATATGCTGATATAATTTCCAATCAATGATTATATTATTTTTTTTATTTTATACTTCCACTTACAGTTTGTGTATATTTTCTAGGGTTGTGTTTGTTATAGTTAAATTGATAGTAGAAATATGTATTCAAGCCACATTCCAATGTGGTCGTTATTTATGAGACAGCAACATCATAATAAACTTGCGAAGGTCGATTTACTCATGTAGTTTAAATGTAATTGAATACTTAAAGGGGGAAACAACAGAATTTTGTTACTAATCGTACAAAACCATTGCTTGGAATACAACATAAATTCAAATATACTGCGAACCTAATCACATTAAATTGAACCTCAGTTGAAGATTAGAAACTTCAATAACTCATATTTACTCTTAAGTCAATCTTTCAGTATAGATAGTCTATGCTTGTTATGACTCTAAGGGAATGTAATGTATTGCAGGAGGAGGTGGTGACTGTGAAGGGAGATTGAATCGTTCAGGATGGCTTTGAATTTGGAGAGAACACACCAACGTGTGGCAGACCAATTGTGAGTGTCAGGTAGATTGTCATCATTGTATAGTATGTGTTCATTGTTCTCATAATTTTAAGAAATGTACCTTCACCAATGTATGCCTAAGTGTTTTGACACCACAAATATTTTAAATTTTACAATAATGATGGTAAAAGCATGTGTTGTAAGAATAGAGATTGTATTAGAGTTCATACCATATAATAATCCCATTATTTGACAGACCATAAAAAACAAGACTATGTAAACGAAGATATTATGTATCCTGCCACCACCGTGTGCTTTCCAGGTGACAGTCAAAACATGCCAACAGTTAAGGTATATGATTGCAATAAACTCCAAAATTTGTTGTGTGATAGCAAACATAAAAAACTCATGCCATATCGGCTTCGATGTCGGACCAAGACTCTTCCATCTCTCGGCAACCCCTCTCACTCGCGGCTGTTCTCTAGCCTTCGCGATGGTTTACCGTAGCTGTATTTAGGTTGGAGATAGTCTTAAACTGAGACAATAAGAAAAAAAATAAACAAAAGAAATGAAAAATAAATTTACTGTTTTGGATGTGAGTTCTAACAAAAATAAAAAAATATGAATAAATAATTTTCAACTAGCTATATAACTAACCAGGTAGGAGCGTTCAGTAACTAACCTTAGTAATTAAAATAGAAATTGATTATACATACATAATAAAAAAAATAAAACAAAATAATTACATACGTTAGGTTAGCATAGCTAAGAAGTGAACGGAAAATATTAATTATGTACATTCAAATAAAATGAATAACATTAAATTTCAAATATACTTTTCAATAGCCAGGTGCTATAATATGAATAAACAAGTACACTTTAATGACTTGGAAATACATAAGCTTAGGTCTTCTAGTGTTTCCTTTTGATAATACATATGTAAGCCTAAATTTTGCAGTTGACAGGCACAAAATCTCACGTGGAATTGCTATTAAATAGTACCACTTAGGTACTTGCAAAAAAACATTAAATATAGAATTTTCCATGTCGGCTCCCTGAAAAAAAAAACCATGATAGGTCGTGTTATAAATATTGGTAGCATCGGCTGTCAAGATACAGAATTCTTATATGGGCTGGACTTTAAGTTCCAATGCAAACTGAGTGATTGTTGAATATATAATACAGGTTCCTCTTGCATGTTTTCATTTAATGTAAATGTATTGAGTATTCTGGTGCAAAAATTGTACATATTCTGTCACCAGTTTGTATGTAGCATTCATATTTTATCATTGAACATTGACAATAGCATTTTCAACATAAAAATTAACTAGACTATTTACAACTGACATGAACAATCATTATTGTACTATTTGGTTTCATATCTCTAGTTGCAGGGTAAAAAATAAATTGAAGTGTGATCATTTACATTCTGCTCCTTTCCCCCACTTTTTTACTTTACTGTTTAAACATACAAGGGAGTAACCCAATATCCAATATGTGAAGGATATTTTTGTTAAGAAAATATTTTAAAGCAGAATAAGTGTTAATACCATATACCAATATACTGGACAAATTTCCTAACCTTCCTTATAGTCTATAAATTAGTGTAAATGGAATCACATAGGTGTTTTTTAATGTCAATTTGAAATCTGGCAGTGTAAACCAGTGATCTGATAGGCGATAACCCTAAATTCTTCAATTTAATAATTGTTACCTACTCCCCGATTTTATAGTGTATGTAAAGTTTGCAAAATTCTTAGTAAGAATTCCAAGAATATTTGTAATGTGTAATATAACTGTCTGAGAACTTTTGTTAATGTTTTTTTTATTTTGAACCCAACACATAAAAAATAGCACTTTGTGTAAGAACCCGTACCAAAAACTTAAATGTTAATTCCTTTGAATAAACAAAAATATGATGTAATTATTTTTATGCAAAATGTACCTACGCTTAGGATCATAATATATTTAATACACATTTTACAAACACTATTTTTATTTTCTTGCTTCACTCGTACTATAAATGGCAGTTCTTAGAAATAGCACTGGAAATAAAAAATAATAGTGTCCTTTATCAAAAGTACAATATCAAGGCCACACATTCTGCGTACAGGAGCACAGAGTCCATACATAACTATGCACTAGAGAAACAATTGGTATATCCAAGGGTTTTTTTCCACCATTTTAAATTTGAGGTACAAAATCCCAGGTGTTCTCCCTTAACATGATTGTTTGTATTAGTAAATATTTATTCAGTATACTCCTTTAAATAGTTACATTGCTGGAAAAATAAATTTGTAAATAAACTATTTTGCAGTTTCAGAGTTCATATGGTTAGATCTATTGGTGTACTCATAATATATTTAATCTATTTACAAATTTGTGAGCTGTGTTATGGTCTGACGAGCAACACCTACCGAGAGCTTTGTCTTATACATTAGTGGCTTGGAAGTAAAGGAGTGATAAGGGGCCACTGTTGCACATACTTGGTGCTCCACAGCTCTTACACAAGCTACTCAACTGGCATACAATATTTCTGTCATTTTACTAGAACTTTAGGACTTGAAGTAATGACTCTGTCATTGTCGGAATATCCGAAGCAAAATTTATTGTAGGATCTTTGGATAAAGTTGTATTTATGTTGTTACTTAGATAGTGAGATATTAGCTCTGCGAAAAGCCATGTGTTGCTCTGTATTGGAGAGCTTATTAATAGTGTTCTTAATGTGAGTGAAACATTTTAAAAGTACTCAACAACAACCTTCCTCTGATGTATTTATTCTAACAGTAGGCTGAGAGCACATGTACAGCCATAGTAGTTTTTAACCCGCTGCAACAAAGTTCAACGCCCATTTAGACTGTCCTTATATTTAAATAACTACGTGCTCTCATTTAAATTGTACTACATGTGTGTTGTATTGCCTTAATTGTCACAATTCATTCCTGTGACTATTAGAACAAGCACACTGTACATTACTGTAAATATTTGTCTGTAGAATAAATATTTATTTTTATTTTAACTCTGTAAATTACCACAAGCATATGAAAGGACAGTGGGAATATAGATATTGACAAAAACGTAGTGAAAATGTGTAGGTAAAGTTTGACGTTTAGTCGACAGCGTGGTCATAGAAGATTGAACCAGTAGCTAAGGAAACGAGGAAGGAATCTGCTATGCTGTATAATTTGATTCTATCCCAGCAGATGCACAAAGTCATCTAGGAAAACTATGTAAAAATCTAAATATGGACAATTGTACTAGTAAACAAACAACTAATTGTCCAGACTGTCAATACATTATTTTACCACTGTGGCACTTCACTCTTGTCACATAATAAATTTATCAGAGGAAAAAACATCTTACATTAAACTTTTTTTTCAAACAGTTCGTTAGTTATTTTTGTTACAGAAGCGAGGATATTATAAAAATACGTGTAGGAATGAGTGTGTTAACAAGGTTAAATATTTTTCAAAATTGTGACATTGACATTTACTTTACTATTGTTATTGTTATTGCTCTTTTCTGCATCATAGACATTTTTTGAAATTATCATGATGTTACCAATGTGTGATTCGATATGATAATCTAATGGGTAGTGCACATTCAATATGACAGTATATAATCAAGTTATTAGCATGACAAGTTCATTTTACGATAATAGGCTATAAAATGGTACCTGTGTGTGAATTTCGTTTCTAAATTGAGTTATACTGATATTTTACTGTTTGAATGTCACCCAAAATTTTATTTATTTTATTATTGCAGGTTTTACTGCAACCCACGGCCTTGGCAAGTACGCTGTGAAAGGGGGATTAATGAGGGTAACCATCCTAGCATTCATCTGGAGTGAATTACGAAACTCCTGGAAAACCATAATCAGGATCCTACACGTACGAGTGTTTAATCATCGCTCTACCTCCCAGATGTAGGTGATATTGTAAGGTTAGATCAATTGTGAACAATGAGATAGGACCTTATTGTAAACACATTTTGTTTGTATGTACCTTGCAATATAACTGTAATAATAAGTTACACTGTTAAATTTGTCAAATATATGGTGTAGGATATTTTCTACATCTCCATGTTAAAAAAGCATGATATCAGTGCATTAATCTAAAATCACAAGTTTCTTGAAGCCATTATTCAAATATAAAGAAGGCCAATTGTAACACATTTTTGGCAACCCTAGTATCCTACCATTAAGAGAAGGTTGCTAAACTTCACAGTACAGTAACGAAATTACTTGGTAAATATTTCCATGAAAAATCACTGGCAGTGTTGTGGTGACAAAGGCTGTTCGATATCAGAAATTGTGATATCAATATTAAATTCAACTGCATACTAGATATTTTCGGTACATCGATAACATAGTCAATTTGGATATATCAATGTATGTATAACATCGTAGATTTTCGGTACCGTATACCTATGATTTCTACAATATCGTAACTTTTCGGCATATTGATAACACTGTAACTTTTCTCTATGCCAATATGCCGATGTCAATTTTTTTATTTGTGTTTTTCATTAACTTTATATTTTTCTGTATAGAATTTCCTGTCGTATTTATCAACATCCTAACTTTTTTTTAAATTAATAAAATCTATAATTAACCTAATATCGGCTATTAATATGGCATAGTTTTGTTAAATATTTTAAATAAATATTGATACGTAGTAACAAACTTGTAGGTTTTGATACACACTCTAATTTCAGAATCACATTTCTAAATACAAGCAAGCAAGTGTTCCAATTTTAATGCATTGCATAACACCTCACTTAATGTGTTCCAGACGATGAATATACACATTCTGCAAAACATTTGCAATGCAGTGATGGCACATATGGCATAAAATTGTATCAATAAACGTAAATGTGAGAATTTTTTTCCCCTTCGTTGAGTGTTGCTAGTTTTTGTAAGCCAAGAAAACCACCATATAAGACAGGAAATATTTGCGAGTTTATTATTGCAGAATAAAGACTTTGAAATCTCATTCATACTCGAACGAAGTCATTAGTTTCACAAATAGGGGAATAATCTATTCCAGGATAGATTTCCAACAATTTTATTTGAACTCTTTGCTGCATGTTTATCACTTATGCAATTTTTGAAGGGTGTCAGGTTAAACAGATTGACGCCAAACATGGAGAAAACTGAAACCTGAAATTTTGAATGTAGTCTGTATCTGCCAAGTTTTTCAACACTCTATGCACCACTTCCATTGTTATCTGTAACTGTGCAATCCAGTACTTAGTTAAATAGAGGTTCGCGGCCGAATGGCAAGACCATTCGCCTCCAACCAAGACAATCTGGACTTGATTCCCAGCAGGGTTGACTCCAGGATTCTCGCATATAAGACCGTACACCATACATCATCATGGTTTTAGTTGACAATATGTTATGTAATGTTACATAAAAATTAATGACAAATATAATGGTTATAGATTGTTATTTTTAAATGATTTGAATTTTGCTTTCTTTGATTTCGAAATATTCCCAGGCTAAAATTTGTTACTTTCTTTCTTTTTTATCGGTTGCTCAATTTTGTTATTTACACAGATAATTACCTGCCCCACTTGACACCGTGAGTGATACTCGTGCTTAGATTGCAGTACAGAATTGTATGGGCATTCACAGTTTCTTTTCAACACACCGTAACTGCCATAAGCACTGTCCTTGTTTCAGCGTGCGCTGTTGCCAAACATACACAAATTTCCTATTTTAATTTGTGCATATTCTACAGCATCGAAACGTGCATCAGATGATGTTTTGTACCTTTCTAATGGGTTTAAACAATTCCAAAACCAAAATTTTTGTGCTTTACTGTTTTCATGCATTGTTAAATATATCATGTCATAACATATGAATTAATAGCAAAATTTTATTCAAGTTTTTATGGTATGTAACTTCATATATCCGGATGCCAACGAAAAAAATTAGAAGGCTAAAAATTTTTTTGTTAAATATGTAGAAATACTTCTATAACCTTATGTGTGTTCGATTACACAAGGAAACATTAAAAAGTTGGTCAGTGAAAAAAATGTTCGTTGTTGAAGTTAGATGGGGTATGAAAGTGAGAAAGTTGTTCATAATGAGCTGAATTTAATTTATAAAGCAACACCACTACAATAACTTAACTGTTCTCGTGTTTATACAGTAGTTCCCTGTTATAATGTTTCTTAAGGGACCAAAAAAAATGTTTACATTATAAATGGGAAAACATTATAACAGGGTAATTTCCTATTACAAATCAGTTTTAGGGACTAAATGAAGGCAGCATTATTACCAGGAAAACATTATAAGTGGGAACACCATAGTCAGCAGATTTTTTTCGTCCTGTATCTTAAACATTCCTGTCTCATGGCCATGTGATTTGTTGTGTCCAGGATGTCAGAGGAAAATATATTTTGTTTTTATTCATTTATATGGCAGGTAACGCACCCAAGGAGACAAAAAAATTTACAGTATTTGTCGGCATATAAGACGACAATTTTTACATATTTTGGCCCTCGAAATTTGCTACTCGTCTTATATGAGGGTGCAAAAATTTTTGGTAGCCAAAAATCGTTTGAAAGCTAAGCTGTAAGCTGTGGAGTTGTATGATGTTTCAAGGAATTGCGTTTTTCGTCATAAATGAAAACGAGTGCCCTTTTTATTTTAATAAAATTTACGGTACGAAATTTTGATGAGCGTCATTCATAATAAAGGACACTTCCTCGCAGCGAAGCGGCAATCGATGCGAGCGCGTGCCGAGATACTTTGCCTCGCCAGCCTACAACTCTCGGGCGGAGAAAACGAGGATCTAGGTCCGCATGCTTTCATCCTTTGTCTTGCAAGCACAAGACTCTCGGGAAGAAAAAAGAGGATCTAGATACCGTACCACACAAAGATGATAGAAGGATCCAGATGGAGCATGTCGCCGGGAATTGTAACCAAACAAACTCTTGATGTGGCTGGTATCAATATGGCCGACTAATTAAAAATTTAGGAAATATTAGTTCAGAGATATGTAAACAGGGCTTAAGTATAGAGTTTTCAACCTAAAACATCAATTAAAGAGCATAATACATTAATTTACCATAACAAATACCAGTCTGATGTGTACTTTTGAGGTTAAAGCAGTATGGCGGCTGGCAAATTTGGTGGCTACCTCTCCCCTTCTTGGCTACACTCCCCTCGCCCTCGTTCTGACCTTATGCTACCCCCGTGGTACCACACATTCATGTGTCTACTGTCTAGTGCTAGGCTGGTGGGCAACAGCACACAGGAATGCGATGACCTTGCAAGCAGCTGTTGTTGCCCGGCGTTTCCATGTAGTGCGCGGTGTGGCCTCTGTCCGGCGTTGCCAAGTCGCGCACACCTGCCGTGGCCGGCAAATGGAGATATCGCTGGCCGCCGCCGTGCATTTCATTGGCTCTTGGGCGCGCGGAGGGCAGTAGTAGCCAATGTTATTCGTTTATGTGTCTATTATGATGTTTAAATGCTGGTAATAAATGCATTGAAAATATATAAACTAAGTTTTTAATGGTTCAGGCAAAGGAAAAAAATATTTTTCTGTCGGGAATTTCAAAATTAGTAATTTACTTTTTTTCAAGATTTTGTACCTTCAAAACCTTCAAAACTCGTCTTATATGCGGGATCGTCCTATATGCCGACAAATACGGTATATATACACATATAGTGTATGTATGTATATCCTATGCATATGTGCTACGAGAAAGACAGCAAAATATTATGTTGTAGATATTTCAGAATTTTTCTCATACATATGTAGTATTAATCTCATTAAGGAAAAATAAAACAAACTGTTCCAGACGAACCATTTACACAATTTAGCAGAAATAACAGCATCATGGTATCTTCAGTTAACTTGCAAAGTTTAAGTCGAAAATAAAAGGTAAACAAAACTCCTCTAAATAAATATAAGACAATGGTGTTTCATTTCTGTTCCGTGTACGATAGTTATTATTTATCGTATTTGCCGGCATAAAGGATGACCCCGCACATAAGATGAGTCATGATTTTAAAGATACAATATCTATAAAGAAGGAAATTATTAATTTTGAAATTCCTGGCAGAAAAATGTCTTTTTCCATTGCCGAAAACATTACAAATTTAGTTCAAATATAGTTAATGCATTTATTACCATTAAATTAACATCATAGGAGACACACAAACCAATAACAATGGCTACTTCTGCCCTTCGGGCGCCCAAGAGGCCAAGAAAAGCATGGTGGGGGCACATGTGGCCCGCGACATCATCAGTTGCCGGCAGCTGTGCGCTACTTAGCAATGCCGGATTACAGCATGCTGCACACTAAATGGCAACGCCGTGCTGCAACATCTGCTTCCATGGTCATTGCATTTCTATGCGCTATTGTCGCCTGTCAGCCAAGCACTAAACACATGAATGTGTGGTACAGTACCTAGATCCTAGTTTTCTCCGCCCGAGAGTTGTGGGCTGGCGAGACAAAGGATCTAGACATGTGCTCCAGTTGTATTGATCGGCAAGTGACACACGCTTCATTGCGAGGTAAATGTGGCATATGTCACGAATGACAAAATTTTGTACTGTAAATTTTATTTAAAAAAATAAGGAGGCACTTGTTTTCATTTTAAAACTGAAAACATGATTTCTTGCAATATCATCATACAACCCCACAGCTTACAGCTTAACTTTCAAACGATTTTTAGGTTACCAACAATTTTCACACCTTCATATAAGATGAGTAGCAATTTTTGAAGGCGAAAACTATGCAAAAATAGTAGTCTTATATGTTGGTAAATACTGTATTGTTTGTTGAAAATTTATTACTATTAAATTTACTTAAAACAACAATCTGCGGTTGGAAATTGAGAAAAAAAACTTTTGAATCCAAGCATGAAATATTTATGAATTTCTATTTTCACACGTGCCGCACAGTGTGCCACACGAACTACTAGCGCGCCACTCGCCGTGAACGAGAGCAGCTAGTCTCGTGTTGTCAGCGACTGGTATCTTCTTCATTATGCAATGTGCTAGGTGCGCGCGGTAACTTTGAGGACGAGCAGGTAGTGCGGGTGGTAGCAGCAAAGAAGTGATGCTGTGTCGAATGTGTGGGCGGCGCGGTACTTACTCGTATACGTTTTGTCGCTCGCCGCACACTTCCAAAACAAAATGATTTAATAACTCCCGCGGGCCACGTCTGCGTGCCAGCAAACACACACGTATATTTAATTACACTGTCTTGTTTGCCCGGTTGCCCGCCCGCGCATAGGGCATGACCTCAAAGTGCATGTACTGTGTGCACTTATACAATATTCAGTGGCCTGTAGCGTAATGTTTCAAAAAAAGAAAGTCTGTAGTGATCCTTCTAAACCGAAGAGAAATCGTGAAAAGTTCTTTGTTTGACAAAATGAAAATGCTACGTTTAATGAAAGACAACGTGTCTGTTGCAAAAGTTGGCCGAAGGTACAGAAGCTAAACCTTTATCCTTATCCATATTTACAGGGGTGTAAAATTTTTCCTTTACTTGTGAAAAAAAAATTGCACCAAGTATATTTTAGTGTAATCAGTGATGCTGTATTATGAAACTGCTAACACCCTTAAGAGGAGACCTCGACTAGCACATGGATAGCGTTGCAGCATGTCACACGTATTCTTTTATTTTTACCCGAAAACGCTTAACTTATTCATATTATGTTTGTCTACAAAAAGTACACACACTTGAAACTATGCTTTTACGTTTTCAAAAATTCAGCTCAATTGTTAGTAGAAACATGATTTTCGGGCCTCTCAAAGTGGCTAAAACAGTTTTTTCTTCGTAAAGTGCAAAGCGAGAGACATGCGTTGGTCTTTGCTTCATACTATTCAAAAATAAAACGTTGTGGTCACCATTTAAGGTCCCGTAGGAAAAAGACTACATGGAAAACCTTGCACAGCAGTTGGCTGCACTGCGAATAGAGGCAATATGCTTCTTGTCAAGCATGGGACACTGGCTCTTATCGCCACACTGTTCCCCACACATCAAAGGTGGAAATTCGACACCGGCGAAGACTCCTCTTAATTACAGTCAAAATATGTTTTTATTATAATCCTTTTCGTTTCTGTAATTATATGCACGTCATACAATCAAGAAATGTTTACAGACAATTGAAAAATATTCACGCCTATGTAGTCGTAGGTTCCACTGTTATTTTATGCGTTTGACACAGATAAAGTACACATCTTACGCGAGAAATAGTGTTATCAGATGTAGTTCTATCAACGCTTGCGGCGACACTCCTTTTTCGTACAGTTCTTTGTCCTTGGCAGTGTAGGATGGAGAAATAGCATGGTGCATCAGGCCGTGCTGTGTTGCAACGTCAGCAGTGGCTAACCACCTGGCTCGTCGCGCGCTGTTGCCAGTCACTGTGTCCTCGCACTCGCAGTGCGGTTGCCGCTGTATCTAACATGCGCCGCATTGCACACATGGTGTGGAATTTTTACCGATATTCAAAAGTTGTGGGAGATTTTATGAACGTATTAAAGATCTGTACCTCACACAAATACTGTAGTATGTGGGGTTAGGGGTTAAATTGTAAATTATAAAATGTATACGGTGGTTTATGTAGGTTATTAAGATACAGTAGAACCCTGTTATAATGTTTTTCAAGGGACCTGTGAAAAAAAAAGTGTTGTATGCAGAAAAATTTTATAAGCAGGAATCAGTATTTTTGCACCAATAAATGGATATTACATACAAGTAATTTAAAATTCAATAGTTTATATACAGTAAATAAGCCTGTAATGAGATTTATAGAGGCTATAGATACTGTGCTATCAAATATGATGAATACATACAGTGTGTGTATAACAGAGGCTTTCCCACTTGCAGGAGGTTCATGACCGTCATCTTTACGATCACAGAAATGTACTCTTGATGCATTCCCAGACATTAATTAGTTTTGTACTGATGTGTTTAGTTTACAGCTCAGTTATTTTGTCTAAAATAATACAGTTAAGAAAAATTTTATCCGAGTTGTGGTTAATGTCCGAGAAAAAAATGATGTTATACGCAGAAAATTAAAGTACCTGTGTTTTTATAAGCAGGAAATGAAAGCATTATGCTTTATGGAAAAATGGTGGGACCAAAGAAAAGTGATGCTATATGCAGGAATGTTATAACAGGATTCTACTGAATCTTGAATATACGCGGTTGGCGTTATACATGGAGTTCCTGGAACGAAATACCGCGGATATGGCGGGCCAACTATATATATATATATATATATATGTAATTTAATTTATTTTACTAAGATTCAGTTTTTCATAAACGTTTAGATGCAGCAGCTACTGCACACAGTTATAAATGATTTCTTATTGTTTGTTAATGTTTCACTTGTACGATTTTCAGTGATGTAAGATTGCGTGTATATTGGGCATGTTACTAATACATATAACATTTTTTTTGTAGAAGAACCCATGTCCAGCCGTACTAATTAGGATGATTCTCCTCGTCACATTCCACAGTAGTTATAAATACACCATCCACATCAACAAGGAACTCGTCTTCACACACATAAGTAGCAATTGTGGAACAAGAGTTAAGGGTGCGGTTGACCTCAGTTTTCATAGTCTTTTTTATTTTTATATTTTTACCAAATATTTTTTTCTTATGTTAGACATACATTGTGATTTAAAAATATATTTTTTGTACTTCTGAAAATTTTTTTATATTTTTTTAATTTTCATTTCAAAATTCAGCATTTGTTATTAAATACAAAAGTATTCTATTTTTTGTTTTTACATGTGTCAAACGATAGCCTACATCATTGTTTAACACGGTGAATTTTGTCGGTTTGGTATGTCAGTTGGTTTTAGTGTCGTACTTAAAACCGTAAAGTGCAAATTTTGATGTTTACTACTCATTGCGCAAAAACTATGAGAGATACAAAAGTTTCCTAAGAGGAAGATTTAATCACAATTTATGTTTAAAATAAGAAAAATATAAAAATAAATAATGACGTTTAAAACTGAGGTGACCAGAGCCCTTTAGGATTTTGTAGTTTGAATTTTTCTGTCCCTTCTGAAACTTCTTAACAGGGTTTTACCATTGTTACGGAAACACTTGAAAATTTGTGTGAGCATTTCACCTAAACAAAAAGAGGTATTAAAAAAGTAAGGCAAGTTATGTGTATGAAATCAGAAACATTTATTCCTAAAGTTTGTTACAAATATACTGTCAACAATTTGTACAATTTACAACTGCAAGTATTTTCCCAATAGATTCATGGTTTAGTTATGTGCACTGGAGTACCACCATGAACCAAGGTTTTGCTGACCGTTCAGTCTGGTTCCTGAAAATAAAAAAAAATACAGTATGACATAATTGCTAACATTACTATACAGTGATAAGTGATTTTTACTCCCCTTGGAATGGGAGAGGAAATGAAATAATTGCTTGAATGTTCAATAAAAATTTGTTTATGCATTAAACCATGCAATATCAAGTTCTCAAGTAAAAGAAAGTCATTGTGGGGATAGACAGAGGGACAACAATTTTAGAAACATTTTAAGGTTTTTGTGAACACCTGTTGATACTAAACAGCCAAAATTTTGGTCCCTTCAGGTTTGTATTAAAAAGGTTTGACTGTATGTATTTAATTACAAATTACATTTATGAAACTCAACATTTTGCAGTTAATACTTCACAGCAGGGACGTGCCAATTTTCCTTCTTATTTTTTTTTGGGGGGGGGGGGGGAATTAAAAATTCACACATTTTCGGTTAACTTTTATATTACTGCACTTACATTTTGAATGAGAGAATAATATAATGGCCTTTCTCAAAATGTTTTTCGATGATAACTATCAAAACCTATGTGGGATGTTTTCGTGGTGTTTTATTTACATATATGCAAATTTGAGATATCTATAAACTTCAATTTGTTAAATTACATACATATTACAAACACTTTATTTTATGTAATTATAATTAAATAGGTATGATGGAGATGGAACAGGTTCCACTTAGTCAACTTTCGGGGAAACAGGGAAAACTTTTTGGACCTTAAAATTGAATGGGAAAGCTTACAATTAGACATTTGTTTGTTGGGATTTAAGGAAATGAAACATTACCTGAAAAAAAAAACAGTACATTTTATGTACTGACACTTATATGCAATCAAAATGGATGGAATGTTTTCCATTTTATAATCTCATTGAGCTGAGGGCATTCTGAAACTCTATGAAACAATTTACAGGTGTGTTGCTTACTATAATAGCATGTTTTGTGTTATAATACTGACACTGTACTAACCACATACGTATTTACAATGGTGTATGTCGTACATTTACAACACTGTAGACTACATAAACAAAAGAAACACTACTGCAGCAATTCTCGAGGCCAACAGCCAATCATGACATAGCGTTGAAGTTAAGAAGGGAATGATTTTCTTTTACATAAAAAATTCAAATTCCTTTAGCGGTGAAAGGATTCCTAGAATCATTTCTTTCTTTAAGCTACATATAAAGTACTTGTCTAAATCGGTTCAATTTCTGTAAAATATGGAATGTCTTCCTTTTCATTTCACCCATTCAATTGTGCTTACTCTGAATTTAAAACCTGACTTTACATGGTACAGTATTAGTACATTTTTTTAAATAAAATTAATTGTACCTGCTTGGCATACTTTTCACAAAGAAAAAGTGTTTTCGGTTGACCATTAATTCAAATGAAACCTAATTTTAAAATAATAGATCACCTTCACTGTAACAACTTTTATGTGCACCATCTCTTTAACGTAAATTGTCTGAATATAAAAATTCTTGTATAAATACAGTTTTTGTTGCATTTCAGAATTGTTCTTTAAAACCAAATATGTTTCAAACAACATTCCAATTACTGTACATATAACCTTTTTGTGAAGTATCTGGCCTCACCAGCACTTTTATAATTTGGTTTGTTTTAGTGTTTTTGGGCCCTAGGCTTATACATAAGGAATTTATATTTTTTTTTCGGAGACTTAAAACCCAAGAAAACGTGTCAGTTGCATTTAAACGCTACCAGTCTGTCAAGACCACATTTTTGTTAGTTACCATTCAGTTATTAATGTACAAGTGTAAGGTGGGCACGATTATGGCCTACGGTGTGGAGTCGTTACCCGGCTTTCTGCATAAAAGGAGCTAGTTTCCACCTTGTCATTCAGTACGTGTTAAATAGTGCGTCATGAGTAATGTTCCTTTTTATATTTTTTAATATATATTTTATTTCATTTTCGACTTTTGCAACTGCCTGAAACATTCAAGGAAGGACTATTACTGCAAGAGATCTCCACCTAAAGAATTAAACCACATGTTTATAGGGGACTTCGACTATTTGTAAATGCAATTTATGTAATTTTAAAAATTCTTTATGTTAACGATTTATGCTCGGCAGTCAGATAACTCGATTAACCTAAGATTTGTTAGATGAGGTTAAAGTTGTAGTTTGTATGAGGGAAAGTGTGCATTTAATCATGTCAATTTACTTGTATGACTTCAAATAAGTTATTTTAGTTCAGGGTAAACTTGGAGACAGTTATTTAAGGGCGAAATCCTTTGAGTTTAGCATCACTTGTCGGGTGTCATTTTAATCCTTATTAAATTTGCCAACATTTCTCTCTTTTGAATTTTCTTGGTAATTTTGTGGGCTGAAGTTTTATTCGCGTTGTAAGATTTATTTGTAGCTTACAACCTCAACCGAGACACTAGGGGCGCGACAGGCTGGCGCTGGGAGAGGGTGAACAAAGACCACGGTCTAAGATGTAGACGTCTTGACACTGCCTATGCTCTCCAGCAAGAGAAAGTGGCCCCTTCATGTCGCCGAGTGCTAGTAGTAATTTGGTGGGAGATTTGTCTTGTTTACATCTCGCGTTTTAACATTTTTGCAATTATTTACATAAAATAATGTTAATAAGGTAAGCTGATATAGTATATACATGTTCTATGTCAATAAATGCATTGGCATGTGTGGAACTGTTTATAAAATTAAATCTGAAGGAATATATTGTGTATTATTGTTTTAGTGAACACATTCGAACTTAAACTATATTTTGTGCCCTACAAAATTTTAGAAACGTTGCAATGTGCATCTACATGTAACATATTGAAAAATTAAATTTTATTGTTATAAAAAATGTGTTCCAATAAAAAATTACGTTCCCATTTTTTCTGCGATATAATACTCGCAATTCCGGTAACAACTTCACATTTTAAGCTAAGCCAAATACAAAAACAAGACAAATCTTCCACTAAATTACTACTAGCGCTCGGCGACAAGAAGGAGTCACATTTTATTCCTCAGTGTCAAGACCTCTACCTTCATAGACCGTGACAAAGGCTTATAAATGTGGGGATTTTTCAGGGAGTCGCAATGACATACTTTGAAACTGACTGCTCTCCAAGTTAATGTATCACTCTGCCGACAGCGGGAATTATATTAAATATATATATATATATATATATATATATATATATATATATATATATATATATATATATATATATATATATCTCAATTGTAAGTGAAATATTTGCTTATCAAAAATAATGATACATAATTTTTGAGCAACTTTAGTTTGCACAGGTTTTAAATTGTAATTTTGTTTGTTTTGGCCTTGGTGAATTGAGAGTTCTCGGTTGTTTGATAGTGGAGGACTAGTTCCTGCCCGCCATCTTGGTGGCGAGAACGAGTTCCTCGCCCCAGTCTTGTTACAATCAGTCGGTTGATAGGACGTGTTTTTGCTGAGGAGAGTAAAGAAAGGGAGCGGCAATATGAGGGCGACGTGTAAATATCGCGATAGGCATTGTGGTTAATTAACGGTCTTGTTTTTATTTATCTCCAACAGTTTTGGTGGTTCCGCAAACTGTGGTCACGGCGTTTGCAATGTAGAGATGACGAATTGTATGTTTTCTAATTGAACTTTATTTTTTTCTTTCCCGCGTCCGAGAACTCATTCAAAACAACCCGGCCACAATGTGTTAGTCAATCTTTCAGCTGCCACGCACATTTTCTCTGCAACTGTAAATCTATTCATTTTTTTAAATTAAAAGTGATGTAACGGCCAGGAACTTCACCTCTTTCATTTGTTTAGGGCTCGAACCCACGGACTTACCCTAGATTTAAGAATGGCGGGAAATAGGCTGCTAGGCTAACAAAGTAATGTAACAGACAGAAGTACAAGTACTTACAGTTGATACTTGTAAACAGGTAAGCACACGAAGGGACGACACACATTTTTGCGCGGCCGCGTCGTTTCGCCAGTATTAAACTGGCTTCCTCGGGCAACGTGACATGAAGTGTTCTATCGACAGGTGTTAGGCCGAGAGCGAAATGTGGGTGTTCGTTGCACATTTTCTTCAAATAAATTAAAAAACATCAGTACCACCACATTTTAGAATACTAAACACAATATTTTTACAATAAACTCTAGGATAATAAAATACTTGAAATGTATAACATGTAAATTTTGGGTAACATCATGTGAATGCCTCATTACAAATATGCATCTGCTGCTCTATTGCTGGTGGCCTAAGGATGTTTGCAGATGACTTTTTGTATGGGAAGGCAGGGGAGAGTGTAAAGCTGTAAGAAGGCCTGCCTCTCGTAAATGGAAACCAAGCACTTGGATGAAAGTCAACATGTGGAAGACAAAGATAAATTTGCCTAGAAAAGGAAGGTGAGTAGGAAGGAATACTGGTGGGGTGGTAGATAGGTGAAGCAAACAGCTACAAGAGGACTTAAGCTGGAAGGTGTTGAAAGGGGATAGTAGCTTGCTAAAGCAAAAGGTGTATACCTGCATGGTGCACCCTGTGACTGAAGTATGGGATCTGTACTATGGGCTGGAGGAAAGGGAAATTCTGTATGCCAGCAAGGTGAGTGAAGGGGAATAGGTGTGTAAGTAGATGACATGGTAAGAAATTAGCCCTCCGAAATGATAGAGGAACTGAGGTGGGACAACTTGAAGGAAACGAGGTTGATACACCAGGTGCTACATGGAGGGGGAAGAATGGGGAAAACTTGGAAATTAATGGAAGGAAAGAGGGTGCTACAAGGAGAGGAGGGCAATTGTACTAAGGTCCATAGGAATAGGAGAACAGAGAGGTTAGCACTCTATGTTGGTCACAACTCTGAGCTGGGGAAATCGTGTGCAGCAGTAGTGTGTGTTGAGGTGTTTAAGAGAATGGTGTGGGGAACTGAATGGAGGAAACACTACCACAAGGTGGTAGCCATATTATGGATGGAAGAAGTATCATCATATTTATTACAGGATTTTTTTTTTTTTGCATTTTAGGTGTTGGTCAAATAGTTCACACAATTACCTTCTCAATTGGAACATTATCTATTCTTGGGGAGGCAAGTAAAGTACCGTATATAATATTTCTCATGGAGGTGAAACTTTTTCTAGGTTTAGTAAAAGTTCAGTCTAAAATAATCTCTTGAGGTACCTAGGCCACCAATTGGTTTGTTAAGTCAATAATGGAAGTTTTTGAACACAATTTTGAACAGCATTGTACCATGTAGTTTCATATATACCATATGATTTACATAGATAAGGAATAAGTTAGTTACATTCACGGTGTACTGCCCTATGGGAAGCCACCACTTGTAGATTTTGTGTTACTTTTGTAATTGCCTATCTTTACCAACCGAACTCTGGCGATTAGGTAACTTTCTTTGATTTTCAGGGACAATTTCTCTCAGCAATACCATACTCCTTTCTGTGGTATTAGTATTGAGCTATTAATATTACTGAATGCTTTACACAGGTCAATAAAGATAGCTTCTTGATATCTTTCTTGAATCAACTGCATAATTTATTAAGGGAATTGCAGTTCATCATCAACGGATGCCGCTTTCAGCCTGGTAAAACTCCTCCGTCTGCTGAATCTGAATATGATGTATATCCGTCAGCTGCTGGAACCATATTCAAATTTGTGACATCCATACTGTTAGGGATATAAAACCTTATGGTTTTCAAGGAAATCAGTATGTGTTTTCTTTATATGGAGCGACATGTGTTAATTGGTATCCTGTCAATAGTAGTAAGTACAACTATATGTCTTTAATTATTAACACTTTTATATTTTTTTAAACTAGAATAACCTCTGCAACTGCAGTTGAAAATAATATATTTATAGCGTCCACCAATACAATATGTAGTGATAGTTTGTAAAGCAATGTAAACATTTCATATTGTGCTTTTATTATCATGATTTAGTGATTCATTTTGGAAGTTATAAACCATCTACATTATTTCTATGTTATCAACTGGTTTCAGTAAAAATGTCTTAGTGCACATTATCATAGTATCTACAATGTTCCCACAATTATTTAGGTGGATTTTTTTTACAGTAGATGGCCTGTTTTCAACTGTGAAGAAGTGTTCACAGAAAATTTTTGCAGTCTCTTTCCAGTTAGTAATAATTTCTCCTGACTGAATATAGTCCTAAACCTATTGTTGTTTTCACTGGAATTTTTAGTTTTGCTATCACAGAGTGTCTACCAGATTGTGCAAGTAAAATTTAGTGACTTTTTCTTGAAAAACTGTTCAAATAGAATTAATAAATGCTTCTTTAACAAGTGCAACATTCCCGACAATTTTTATTATGTTTCCTCCGACTGCTGATAGCGCGAAGCATATCCAATTTTAAAATGTGCAGTTAAAATATGTATACCTTAATTTAAATTGTTTTTATGAAGATGACTATGATAAATATACAAACTAATTAATTAGTTTACTTGCACAGTGCACGACAAATATGTACTAGTAAAGTGAACATGCGAGTTTGACAAATTATTCGACAAGAATCAAACACCCGAAAATAATTTTCGTGACTTTTATCAAAATATACTTCAAATTAGTGACTATTGTGGGACTTTCATGACTTTTTTCACAAATCGTGCTTTTTTCGGGACTTTCGTGACTTTAGTGACCTAGTAGACACACTGTATCAGTGAATATTTTAATGCAGTATTTTGTACAAATATCAGTGTTGAGTGTGACATTTGACATAGGTTTGCTAGTTAATATTTTACGAGAAAGAAGTAGTATGGCACTTACAGCTAAGATGATGGTGGCATGAGGTGAAGAGCAACCCAAACAAAAATTTCACCCCTAGGAATCCAAACCTGAACTCATACTATAGTCCAGTACACTACCTACTATGTATGTACCAGAGGTCATCACAATCTAACAAACTAGAATACTTGACAATACTAGGTACCAGTATATAAATGAGCACTGTAGAATGTGTATAAACAGACAATAGGATATAATTAGGCTACTTCCGTTTGGTGTTAAACAGGTGTGTTTCAAACCCACAACTCCGTATGTGAATGACTCCATAGCGATAATGGCCACCAACGGAAGGAATTATAAACCTCTGACAATTATGCAATATCCTAATATTTTCCAAATAATAATGTAAGCAACCAAACAATTACGTCTTCCACTGCATGAAACAGTGCCAGTTCACTCACCTGTACGTTACTTCCCCAATAGCACCACCTGTACTTGTGTATGTACAGTCCATCACACCAGTGAGTCCTGGAAGATGTGCAATATTGTACAAGCGCACCATACTTCCCGTCTGCTCAGCAAGACTGACGGAAATTGCCTGACAATGTGACACACGGTTGATGGACTAATTCCCTGCAGAGTCTGAAAAGATAGCAGTGTTAGTAACTTTGAAAGTGTCAGCATATCAGAAGTACCAATTGCCCTTCCTCTGCAGGTTTCATTAAGCCCAGGACACAGTAACTTTTGCAACTTAGAAAATGAAGCACCAGTTTCATTTCAATTCACTATGGCATATTCATTGTAGGACAGACTTTACACACATGATGCCATGTAAAACCATTCATCCAATAACACTGTCAACTGTGTCTTCTATTTACATGATGGCATTACGCTGTGGTCCAGTTTTTTTTTTTTTTTCACAATTGGTGCAAAAATCTTAAAACTTTGTTTACTCAATACTTTTAAAAATGTCAAAACTTAAGAGTGGTCATTAGACGCACGAATTATTCTATAAAAACAGTTCGCAAAATGATACAAGATTTTGCTTATTTTCATAATAAAACTGGAAAATATCAGGTCTATTTCTACCAAAAAAAATTAGGGACAAACTATTAAATGTTTACAAAATAACAATGCAGGGATTCTTTGTTATGAAAATTATGTTGTTTTGGGAAGAAAAATAGGCCTAAACAATTTAAATGTGTGTAAAACTACCAGGTGTAGCTTTAAGGCCACAGGTTAATTATGTAGGTTTTGAGAGTTTAATTTTTAAATCCTGAAAGGTAGCAGATATCACATAACCATTACAAAAAATGTTGGAAATTGTTTGTACTATGTTGCCTAATTTTTTTTTCAAAACATAAGTTTTGATAATTTTAACTAATTACTGACTTAATTAAATTTTCTTGAAGTCAATAACTACCCAAAATTATACAAATTTAAGTATAAAAAATTAGGTTACATAGTACAACAAAAAAAAATTCCAACATTTCTATTAAATAATTTTGTGATATCTGCTTTTCAAGATTTAAAAAAATAAAACTTACTAAAATTGCATAAATAGGGACCTGTGGCCTTAACCCCAGAGCCATATGACCCACGTTCATCTACAAATTTCCTATTATTCCAGAATCACCTTTATTTTGACTCGTAACATTCATAGTAACGTCATATGCGTAAACAAACATCTTTTTTTTTATGGTATCGAGACCTAAAATTGAACCCCCATCTCTAAAGTAAACAGTTTAGCAGATGTATAATGAGTAGTTATACTACACATTTACCTACATACTGGTAGAATTGATGACTCTTTGTGGGAAACAATATAAGTGCCAGAAAATAACATTTTGGGGTTTTCCATTGTCCTGTAAGCAAATATATTGTCGTCGATTTCCATTCTGTCCTCAAATTTATCGCTTTATTGCAATTCTGTAAGTAAATGTAACACAGAATTGAAATTATAAAATTATATTTGACGGTTTAATATTTTATTTCCTGAACAAGTTACTAGTTGCCACTTATATTGTTTCCCACAAAAACTCCAATGTGATGCTAGAAAGTTAAATCGGTATTACATTAAAAAGGCACACTTTTACATTTGGTCTTAAAAATATTATGTGATAAAATCTCTACATTTTTAACGAGTGTGAGAAATAACAGTAGAACATATAATACCAATTATCTAGCAATCCAGTAGGTTGATATTAAATGTACTCTGGCCAATTAAATTTGTCTATGGCATACATATTGCATGTTAATTATGAGACATTTACTGCTATGTCAGCAAATATATAGGTTCTGGTAAAAATAATGTTATGGCGAAAATAACTGGTATGTATATAAATATAAAAACAAGGCGATGAAAATTGTGGTAGACCACGCCCTTAAAGACCTAAAGCAAGAACATTTTAATGAGTATGCCTACATTCACGTGTGCTTGTGACGGAATTAAATTCACACATTTTTTACATTATATTATAGAATAGAATGGATATTTATTGTTCTGTAGAGCATTTACATACTACAGAACTCGTCAAAATTAGTTTACTAATATACATAAATATGTACCAATATAAATACAAAATCATAATATCAAACCAAATCTTACTAATAGGTGCCAACAATGCAGTATAATAGTAAAAGTAACACAGAAATTGATAAGATCAGACAAGCAAGACTTGATATACACAAAAGTACACACAGCACTTAAGTTTTCTTCGTTAGCAGTAGGATTGGTCTTTATAGTAGCATTGTTATTACTTATTATGATGAATGAAATACATAATAAGGCCTATGTAACATCTACACTTGCCATATGTGAATTGCCATTTATAAATGCCAAATGCATTACACTACTGTACAGAAACTATATGTTTTACAACACGGTTTGTG
This sequence comes from Medauroidea extradentata, assembly GCA_003012365.1. NCBI lineage: Eukaryota > Metazoa > Arthropoda > Insecta > Phasmatodea > Phasmatidae > Medauroidea > Medauroidea extradentata. The sequence continues at coordinate 33,600 of PNEQ01069678.1, read as the reverse complement.
CAAAATCAGCTGTTTCTCCTCTTGATTCAGAATGCAATATCCTTGGCCAAATAGACAAGGGAGTTATGACATATTTGGAAAAACGACAATTTGAAATACATATTATTATTACTGTTTGTGATATAAATAAACAATGTGACATGTTTACCGTAAGTTATATTCAATGGAATAATTTACCTGGAAATTTACGTCGGTCTGTTAGCAGCTGCACCATCGGTGATATGGACAATCCCCTGATTTCTTGTGTTTTGTAGCATTACAAGCGGAAT
>PNEQ01069678.1:22221-33231 GCA_003012365.1 Medauroidea extradentata | reverse complement strand
GAAAAAACGATATCTCCGTTTAAATTGGACTTCGTGATTCATTTCAAACGGATTAACTAAATAACGACCATACGGACGGGGTATTCTAGCTTCGTAATTGTTCACTTCTACAAAAAAATTGCCAATCAAATTCAGAACAGCATCTACCTAACGCGCCATTTTTAAACTATGTTGATGTAAACAACACTCACAATTCCCTCAAACTCCACTTACACTTGAGGGAATTCTGAGGGAAAAAATTTATTGCATTGCACAGTCGTTACTTCGAGTATACTCGAAGTGAAGTGTAACTGTTGCCAATTGTTGACTGGGAAAAAAAATCTTAACTGATTACCGCCTTCTGAATGGGCTGTTTGTCTGTGTGTTATTGGTGTTTTCACCCCAAACATTAAAAATAGAGAGGACAGACTGTCGTAAATACCTTTAACGATATATAAAAAAAATTGTCGTAATTATTTTCTGTTTAAGAAACTAATTTATTGTGTAAAATAAACAATACAGCGAAATGCAGTAATAGACGATGTGTCTCAAAAATGGCTCCAAATAGAAGCACTTGGTTTTAAGTAGCTATACTAGTGATTTGCGCGCTGGTATATGTATGGCCAAGAGATGGCGGCATGAGCACTTTATTAAATTTTTCATTTGTATCGGCAGTAAAAGTTCATTTACACAAAGCTATAATTTAAGAAACACATTTCATTAAGGGAAATTAAAATAATATGTTTCTATCTCCTTTGTATTTGACTCGAGTCACTGGATTTGTCTCGAGTAAATTCCAAGGGTAGTGTCGGGTTCCCTCAGAATTCCTTCAGAATTCCCTCAACTTTCACTCCACTCACACTCCACTTGCGACTATGCAATGAAAAATACTCGAAGTTCACTCCAACTTCCCTCAAGTGGTAGGCTATCAAGCAAATTTCAATGGCAGTATCGTGTTCCCTCAGAATTCCCTCAACTTTCACTCCACTCATTCTCCAATTGCGACTGTGCAATGAAAAATACTCGAAGTTCCCTCCAACTTCCCTCAAGTGTCACTCGAAACGACTCTGCAATCGGGCCTAAGGGATAAATTTCTGGCTATTTTATCGGGATGTTAAAGCAATGGATAAGGCGTACACTGCAGTTAAGTATGGAGACGAAAATATCATATGTTAATTTTTTAACCTTGTTTGTGCTGTTTTGAAATTAGTTTCTTGTGTCAAAAGAATGTTTCGGTTATGTTTCTCGTAATTTCAAGTTGTGTAGACTTCTCGTACATGCAAAATTATGTAAGAAGTGAAGGATCATATTTATGAGAAGAAAATTGCCACGAAGATTTACAAGCATTTGCCGAAGTTGTGTTTGGAAGTGTGCTGAAAATAAAAAATGTTCGTTAATGTCTGGGTTTAAGACGACAGTATGGTAGAATGACATAATTCAGTGCTTTATTTATGAAAATCGGCATTTATATAATGCAAGTGAGTTACGTCAGTGTGGTGTTTGCCAATTTTCTGTTGGCCTACACAATTTGTCGCAACCACGGCCGTACTGGATGTAATTTACGTAATTGCTTCCCGAATTCCACATAAGTTTTGTAATTCGTGTAATAAGGTAGGCCTATATATGAGTAATGGCTTTCGTTTAGCGATTCATAATAAAGTCGTCATACATAATTCATAATAATTCAGTAGGCTTACTTGTGTGTTGCGCATAAACATGACAGTCGTACAAGGACATTACAATAAATTTGACTAGGCTGTGCCTACAATTTCAGTGTTAACCAAAGTAGGTGTGATTTATGTAGGCTGCAAATATATATCAACAGTTAATGACACTGAATTATTAGTCTCATGAAAGACTTTAAACTAAATGTGTAGTCCTCCCATCTTATGAAATAACGAGAATCCCAACAAAATCACTCTTAAATAAGGCTCGTGTAATGTGATATGTGGAAATGAAACAGTAAGTAAAACTGGATTTATTAAAATTACCCTAACCCTAAAACCAAGTTTTCTGGTTAAGTTTGAAAGATACAGAGCAGATGTAGCAGTGGAGATGTGGTTATGAATGGAGGTGCTGGACAGGGAATGTAAGCAGGATAAATTCATAATATTTAGGCCGTGTCCGAATTCACAGGTATGCACTTCTGTACTTCTACCCCTGCGTACTTCACTTGCCCCGATCTATACTAGACGAATTCGGACGACCCTTGTTGGCTTCGTATTTTAAATGAACTAGCCAGAAGTATTCCTAAAAATTTTCACGAAATGTTATTATTTCGTCAGTGATGAACGACGGCGTAAAAGGTAACATCAGTCTTTCTTCGCAGAATATTCATGCGCAATGTAAAATTAAAAAATACATTAATGTGACATGACAAAATATGACTGCTAACGAAATCATAACCTAGTTCCTAGTAGTAAGCATGATATACATTCGTTAATATAATATATGTAATTAAAACCTAAGAATTTTTTATTTGTAATAGTTCTAGTAAATGCATTAGTTGTATGTACTTACAAACAAATAGAGTCGAAGCACCCATTTAGAAGTTTGTGCTTTGTTTATCACATTAACCTGCAAATACTAAACAACAAACTGCAAAATGTTAAGATGGCGACGCATGAAGGTCGTGAGGGGCGCGAGAAGTACACACATTCGTTCCCTTGCATACTTACGTACTTCACTTCCAATTCGGACAGCCCTTGTGATGTCACTTCCGGGGGTAGGTGCACACAAGTACATATTTCAGGCGAGTTCGGACACGGCCTTAGAAGTGATAGGGAAAAAAGGGGAGTGGGAATAATGGTGTACCGGTACGTAAGGTATGGGTTAGAAGGGTTGGTGGAATGGAATACTAAGAAGAGGGAGTGCAGAAGTAAAAAGGATAGGTAGGAATATCACAGTACTGGATCATACACACCACTAGGACAAGGGTGGGATACAATTGAGGAAGGCCAGAATCAATAGACTTGGGCATAGGCAGCAGGGTGTGGCAGGGTACCTGAATATGCCAGATGTACAGTGGATTGAGTCAGTAGAAGGGATGGGTAACATGATACAGAGAATGACAGTGCAGTCAGTGAACAAGGCTTGGTGCATGCAGTAGAGGAACCTACTAGTCAAAACAAAAGGGGTATAAAGTAATATTTTACATTTTTTTTTACAATATTTTATGATTGAAAAACACGTGCCCTGTAAGTGTCTTAGAAGCTGTTGAATAGTTTGTCTACAATTCACAAAATTCCTCTTAGAGCAATATTTTTTAAACGCAGTCGAAGTAATGATACAGTGAACAAATTTTCATACGAGGTTCATACTCTCAGTATTTTAGGCCACATTATCTTTCATTGTGATGACTGATTCTTTCCATAAACTCTTTACAGTTTGATGATAAATCATTTGCCCATAGACTGCTTGCAAGTGTAAGAATGTTATAAATGTGGACAATCTTGCACTTACAACTGATACATACTAAACCACGAAGACACAGGTGGACATGAAGGCACATTTCTTGTGAAAACAATAAGTTACTGTTGCTAAGCACCGAGGGTGTGTCGCACATAGTGCTTTGTTGGTGCAAGTGCATTACACACAAGACAAGTTCAAGACTGACAGCTTCCAACCTTGGAAGAAAGACTACGGTAAGTTGGTCAATGAGCATTGTCAAGTGAAGACTCATGCTAATTTTAATTTTATTCAGTCCCCAGATTTTTTTGTTAGATTTTTATTTTAATAATAGTGGTAGGTAATGCTTAGCATCACATCGACAGTTACCAAGGGGTTACTCTTATTTTGATTTTGATGTATTTGTTCTTAGGGCAATATTATAAGCTTGATTGGCTAATTCTTGTCAGTTTAAAGTGCACCAACTTCACAAGTGGCTCAGTTATGAGGCTATAAACATGCTTCTGTAAGCAGTGGAACGTATTTTTGGAAGGAGTGGGGGACAGGATCGTTGACAGAAATTTATTTCCGAGATTTTTCCTATAACGACTCAATACAGCTAGGAAATTTTGGATTTTAGTTAGAAAATTCGTACTATTTAAGTTATTTTCGAGTCTAAATATTGAATATAGAGCAAGCAGAAATTGTAATAATTTAAAATATTAATTTCGAAAAAAATTACGAATAAACTTAGGGTAGGTACAAATGCCATTACTGTCCCTCCCCTGTGTTCCAGGGGAGGGACAGTGTCCCAACGCCCTCTCCTCCACCACTGACTACACACATCACAAATGCTTTAGTAGTATGATCTAGCAGTAAAATTTCTTTTGCAATTTATTTACTTACTCTAGCTAAAATCATTAAGTCGCTTAAGACTTGCTCTATTATCAATTTTTCTTCAACATATTAAAATTAATTATGCAACAGTAAACAGAATGCCAGGTTGTTTTGTTACAACTCCTCGCCTAGCTGTGGCAGTAAAAATTGGGGACAGTGGCAGCACATTTAAGAAATTGTGTTATTTATTCTTTCAGTGGCTTGCTACGCTCCTGACTTTGTGATGTGTGTGTAATGCAGGTTATGGACAAGAAGACATGGTTGCAAGATTATCACATAAAAGTGGGAGACTTTATGTCGCAAATGGAAGAGGTTACGTCCAGGGTGCCACAGCATTGGGCTGTAGCCTGGATTTGTGTTAGGGGGGGGGGGCCTGAACCTGGGATTGTTATATAACAACAGATCCTCACACAAAGCATGGAAGAAATGATAGGTGAGGAGGGGGGGGTATTCTATTCAGTGTTAGCTGTGTAATTCTTGCCCGATATTATAGGGCTATATAGACTCCCGATTATCCGTGTGCGGATTATCCACGCAAAATATTTCACTTTAAATAGTTGGAAAAAGGATTAAAAAATTTTTGAATACAGTATTTATTAATACATGCTGTGTTTACTCGAATAATGTTCAACGACGTGTAATGCCCACAACCATATTTTTAAAGGCTTGAAGAATACTTAAGTATATTCCAGCAGACGAAACAATAAGTTCCGCGCATGAATAGACTCACGAAATTGTTCCACACATCGTACGTGATTGGGTTAACGGGATTTATTCCTTGGAAAATTTAAATATTCGTGATTTTTTTTTTTTTTGTATTTTTAGATAAGCGCATACCGCCTAATCATTTAATGTAAATAATCGTCTACTCTATTTAGTTACTGCATTTTATTGCGGGAATGAATTTGACCTTTTTTTTTCTACCCAGATCTAAGGGGTAAATGTCGATTATCCGCGATTTTAGATTTTCCGAGGCACCGGCCCCCTGAATTAGCGCGGATAGTCGTGAGTTGACTATTTGTGTCTATATATATATATATATATATATATATATATATATAAACTTACACCTTGACAAATCCTAACATAATGCTGTGTGCAATGGGAGGCTTTCAAATACATAATAATCAAAGTATTCAGAGACATCACAGATGTGACGTCGCAGGAACGTCATGTTTTCGACGTTGCAGGAATGTCATGTTTTCGACGTCGCAGGAACTACACGTTTTCGACGTCGCAGGTATGTCATATTTGGACGTCGCAGGTACGTCTCGGTTGCGACGTCACATGTACATCACGGTAGCGACGTTGCAGGGACCCCACGGCGACGTCACGTTCGCGATGTCACAAAAAGCGGACATTTGGATGTCTGTGCGAAGTCACTACGATGTCAAGGTTATTTTTTCGACGTTTCTGCGATGTTATTAATATCCCATTGTGATGTCACTGCGACGTCGGTGTGACATATTGGTGCTGTTAGGGTAAAACCTAATATAATCTTACATATTAAAAGCAGTTTAGTTTTATTGAATAACCCTATGATTTGAAGTAGATGTTCTCGTCAGTATGCCATTGTCTTAGCATTATTGAAGTTATAAGAATTCCATCCATCTCACACACATACTATATATGTATATATACACATATATATACATATATATATATATATATATATATATATATATATATATATATATATATATATATATATATACATACACATACATATATAAACGTTATAAATGTTAGCAATCAAATTAAGTTATCAGAATTGAGCAAAATTTTAAAAACTTAAATTGTATTCTTCTTGATAATGTTGCCAATTTTAAAAATTATGTTTTGTGCAATCAAGTAAATCAGTTTTATTTGCAAATGATTTGTGTTATTATCACTGCAGGTTTGACTAGCAGTTTTAAGTAGTAAAAAAAAATATTTTTAACTGAATTAACTGACAGCAATTTTGTTCATCCATGTAACATTAATGTGTGTTTTGTATTTAAATACAAATTGTTTGCTCAGAAATAATTTTCTTCCACATTCTTTCATTCAGTTAATGCTACAGTGCATTATGCTTACGTGATACTACTTATGTACTGCAATTCTGGTTTTGTATCGTGTAAGTAAAAAATTTAATGTGCAAGATTTTATATTTCCTATATAAATTAAGCAACACTACACTGCTAGGTTGATGTAGGCCAGTTTACATAAATGTTCACAATGTCTACTGAGTGTGATTATTGGTTGGCATAATTAAATATACAAGTGTAATACTACATCACCATATTTTATAATGTTAGGTCCTCAACTACATATTTAGTGCTGTACAATTTGTATTTTGGTAAGATTTCTTAAAGAACCATTCATGAGTGTTAAATTTGTTTGTGTATATGCCTAATTGTGTGAATGTCTAGATTGTTTGCTTTACATTTATAATAAATGCTAATTCTTCAGTACACAAGAATCATTAAATTTAATAAGGTTGTAATCACTGTAATTGTTTCGTTGTAGGACTGTGTCCAATTTAAAAAAAAAATTCAACCTGTGAGCAGAGGAAGCGATATGTGGGGCATGCATTTCATTGCACAACATGACACCCATGAAACAGAAGAATGGACATTAGATAATAGTGTCACAGAAATTTCGGAGCCTCCTTCTCCTGTTGCTTAGAGTTTGCAGTAGTGAAAAGCACCATTTTGCAAGAAGAGGAAGACAGCAGACTCGACTGAAGAAGCTGTACTTTAACAGTGTGAAGAACTGTCATCGGCCACTGCTGTAGTAAAGGCAGCAATTTCACAGCAGGATCGAAAAGGTTTCGATGAAGAAGCTCTGAAGCGCTTTACAACGGTACTTTTGCCCATGTGGGAAAACATCCCCCTTATACAGCGTGGTAGGGTCATGAACGAAGTCACAAACATTTTTATTCGTGAACTACAGGATAATGAATAGTTCATGTATTTAACTTATAATACTTTTTTTTAATAAATTTATTTAGTACTGAATTTATTTTAATAGCCTAATGTATTTATTGTGCGGTCTTATGTAAGTTATGTAATTGAGTTCACTTGACATGCTGTATTTGCTCATAGAGAAAAACAGTTTTTTTTAATTAAATAAATATGTCAAAAGAAAGTAAAAATGCCATGTAGACACCACAAGTTGTGTAGTATTATCAGCTCATTTAGTTACTGTAGGTTCTAAGAAATGTGTTCTACATTACTATAACAAAGCTAGTCTTATACTGTAGCACATCAGGCTCCATTAAACTGCAACCAAGACGATTAAGATATGACACCGCAGGGGGGGAGAACTGTGGGAAACAAAGCTTGTTTACAAATGTGCTAATTTGTTAGTTGGTGTTGTCAGAAACCAAATATTTTGTTTACTAATAGGCTTGCACGTAAGTGTAAATAATTTCTGTTTCATTTCGTAGTTAAGATATGCAAATGCTTGAGATCAATGTTTACCTTAAAAAGCGGCAAATTCTAAACAAATTATTTTCCTTACATACAGCTCATCCTGGACATGTGAAGCCAAACGCCTGTACAAAATATGGTATGAAGGTTATGTTTGGTTGTGGTATCCATGGCGGTAGGAATTGTATCCCACACCAGACTGAAGCTCCGCCTCATTTCAAGTCGTCCATTGTCCCTTAATGTATTCTTGCATGACTACAAAATAACTAGTCTTGTTTGGTAATAGTTTGGAAAACAATATAACAGTTTGTAGCACATAGTTGTATTTCAGACATACTCCATACCAATTAGAAGCAATAATGTAGCATTTAATACAAATAATTTATGAGTTTTAAACCTTGCATTGTAATTTATCAAGCATAGTGTATGGTACAATTAGGTAAATAGAAGAAATACACAACGCTAAGATAACATTTCATGATACCTTAATTAAATGTTCTTTGGTCAAGAAGTACTTGATCAAAAACTACTATTACAGCTTGTATTAAGAGGAATTATTTTGACCAAAGTAAATTTTTTCCTATATTACTGGTAAGCAGAATTTAGTAATTAGACCTACAGTTACGGTTATTGCAAACTATCTTGCTCTAACTCTAGAAAAGTTGTTCTCCACTTCATTCAAAAAGTTCTTCTGTGCTGGATAGGGATGCATTAAGAAAACTTGAATTACAGTCAAATTTCTCAGTACAGGGAGTGAAATGTTTTGGTCCAAATTGTATGCGTTTTATGGTCTTACTTATAGTATCAATATTTTATTACAACTTGTATTATAAACTGCAGACGATGGTTGCATATTGTACGTAATGGAAGAGAAAGTTATGTTAAATAATTATTTGAGAAAGATATTTTTTTTACAATTTGTAGTTTTTTGACAGGTTTCAATACAACATTGCATAGATAGAAGCTTGAAGACTTTTGCGGGTCACTATTAAGCTTTTCGTCTAAGCTTCCTGGCTGGAGCTGCATCTTGTTGGTAGCTCGTACCGACGTTTCACTGTACTTTGCAACAGGCATCTGCTGAGTGTCCTGAGCAGAGCTTCCTCCAGCCCTTGGCTTTCACCATTTGCTATCTGCTCGGAACACCCTGGCGATGTCTGCTGCAAGGTATGGTGAAACGTAGATCCGAGGTACTAACAAGACCCGGCTTCATCCTGGAAGGCTACACAACACAGCATAGTATTGAAAAAAAGTTGCATTTGCAATATTAAAAATTTTGAACTGTTCTGAATTCTGTTGCTAACTTGGGTTAAATGATCTACGAGGTTTTGCATGTTCACCGAAAATGTTACACTATTCCCAAGTATAGGCTACTGCCTCAATATTTTACACTGAATGATGGGAACCAGACTGTCCAGTTCAAGATTACAAAATTTTTATATGGAAATGAACAGTTCTTACAGATTTGAATTTTTGTTAGTTACCAAGTATGCAGCAGCTTGGAACGGGGTTATAATATTACTGGTGATTATACATTGATACACTTCTGGAATGTTTTTAATTATTTAATGTATTTAAAGATAATTTAAGTTTGTGTGGTGTGGCATTACATAACCTATGATTTCCGAGATAACTTCAATGAAACTTTCAATGTGTTTCAAGGTTCATGGAAAGGAGGATGCTTTCTAAAAATTGAAGCCTTCAAATAAGATGGGTAATTGGTGGAATTATTTTTTTTATTTTAAGTAAATAATTAAAACTAAATTTCTTTATTTCAACATGAACCTTGCATTTATCGGCAGAGTGTGAGATAAACACAAATGTTGAAAGATGATTGAAACATATTGTAGAGCTGAATTTGGGTGAAACTCGCTGAAGGAAAGAAGAGCGGAAAAGCTGGTCAGAATGTACAAGGTGGTGAATGGAGACGGCGGCTGGGGTAAGTTAGGCTGCATATTAGCTAAGGCAGAGTACATAGGAAGTGGAAAAAAACAATTTTTTAAAGTGATAATGTACACATCATTAATTTTTTTAATGATTGTAATAATCCACAAAAAGTGAGTCTGTCCAATGTTGCCGAATCAGAAACGATGAAGCCCTCTCAATGCTCATGTTTCCTGACACCACACTCAATTCCGCACTCAGCAGGATCAGGAGACTTCCATTTTTGTAAAAAAAAAATCCATTTTTATGTCATTACTGTTCAGTAAAGATTATTCATGTTTATTTTAGTCCGTGTTAAGTGAAATTTTGAAACCAAGTGAAATAATTGTTTTGGCATTTTTTTAATCTAACAGAGGAAAAAAATGGAAAAATGTTTTATTTCTAATTTACCTGGTATATTTGTTACAGGATGAAAATTAACTAGCAATTACAGATTATTTATTTGCATTAATTTTTCGTTCAAGGTTCAGTACTGCAGAAATACAACCCATATTCAAAATGTATAAAGACTGTACACAATGTGATGTCCTGATCTGTATACAGGTAATTCATGATTAATTGAGCACTTTTTAAAAACCATCTAGTTTATAAAAAATATTTTTTGTTCTGACCTCAGATGTAATCTAAGTGTATAGATTGTTGCTAAGACTTTTTTCTATTAAAATGGGGCAGAAAATATAATTTGCCTGAAAGGAAAAAGTAAGTAGAGGTTCAAAAGAGCTCACTTTAACCCGAATGTCCTATGATCGGACTGCATAGACACCATTACTCCAAGAAGTCAGGCTGGTTTAAATGTTAATTTAATAGAATTGCCAGGGATCTATCTCGGAAGACAAATGTGAAAATCAGGCAAATCTTAATTGTATTTATAATTCTAATACGTGTATGTAAAAAAACCTACAACAAAGGTAAAGCTTCCATCAAATATGATCTGCCTGAATGGTCTCTTGTCAACTGTCAATATAGCCACGAAAGATACCAAGAGATAAAAAAAATGTGTAAATTATTCAGTGAGTCAAATTTGTTGACACAGTTTCACTAGATAGGCCACTGTACACCAAACATGGTCTTCACCCATACAGCACATCAATGTTGCAGCAATGTCACACAAACATATTTAAATGTTGCAGCAACGTTGATTTGGGGATGTAGAATATACAAAGACCCACTTGGTGCTATGAAACAAGAATAATTATAATTCTGTACCTGAGAAGCATAAGGTGGTAAGTCCAAAATGTCAATTTTTCACTACAAGAGTTTAAACACTTCTGTTGCAATCATACATTGATTTGTTTTTGTCATTTTTCTGTTTGAGGATTTATTTGGACTTACCGACACATGTATCTGAATACCGTGAAATTATGAGAAGATTCATATGCGTATCTTATTTCCA
>PNEQ01069678.1:0-22121 GCA_003012365.1 Medauroidea extradentata | reverse complement strand
TCTAAACAACATTTAATGTAATTAAAACTAAACTCGTAACACGATATTTAAACAATAAATAACATTCATCAAACACCTATACAAGGACACTACAGCACTATTGGCATGAAAATTTGTTGTGTAAATCAAAAGTTAACAATAACACTTCCTACGAGTATAATAAATGAGATAAAATAAAGAATGTACCTTGAATACCCCGCAAACTAGCGCAAGATAAAAATACACGCAACAGCAAATACAACAAGAAAAGCACCCAAACAAATTGGCCGTAATGGCTACAAGTACATCATTTATGTATTAAAAGTCAAAACGGCAATTAAACGAATTAATAAAATAAATAAGAATTAAGAAAACCTCAATAATAATCAAATTTATAATAAAATTAATACTTGCACAAGTAAGTCGCAGTTCAAATATATTTAAAAGATTATTTAAAACAGAATCTCAAGGGAGAGTTCTTTACTTGGTGTAGTAGGCGACCATTGTCAACGTTGTAGCAACATTACAAAATAACTCAATATCAATGCATTAAAAGGTGAATAGCTGGTACTTTTAGAAACGTTACTGCAACATTGACAATAGACACGCAACCAAAATGAAACAATGCAACATTTCTGCAACAAAGTGTGATGTATGGGCACCTCAACTACCAAGGTAAATGCAAGTTGACAGAAGAAATCGCAAAAGCTCTTAACTGTGATTGAAACGAAAACGCGGTGGACAGTTGTGTGATTTCTCTTGGAATGTCCCAGGAAATCCAAACAAGATAAATAAACTTGACCATTCAGGGATTAAAGTTCGGTTCTCAAACACACGTACGTCATCCGATAATTGCAATGAATGTAATGTGGGTTCAAACTTAATAACACATGTAATAGAGGTCTAAATAGTCGTAATGATAGAAACGACAAATTAAGATATAAACCAGATACATTAAAAATAGTCTACTTCATGAAAACATTCCATAATTAAGGAATAAACTGTCACGTATTTGTTAGTATGAACATATTTATTAGCTTTTTAAGTGAAAAAGACATTGTTGCATGTAGTGTGGACATGGCAGGAATATGGAATGCACAGCAATATATTCCGTATTGGAAAATGAGAAGTTTATCACAATTAATATTTATAGGTTACCTGATGGTGATTTAAATATTTTCTATAAACTATTAGAAAACATTATTAGTAGGTATGGGGTACAGGAAAGAACAAAACAATAATATGAAGAGATTTTAGTATAGATAACTCAAGAGAAGACAAAGTAACTCATAAATTTTCTTAACTCATTTAATTTATATATCACAGTACTAGAGTTTACCAGTGTGGCTAGAACTTCCTGTACACCTTTAAGATGTTAATTATTTAAATTCAGAGACACAGACGCAAATTCAGAACTATTTACAAGAACACTGGTGGAAGTATATTGCATTACCGATATAAATTACAAATGTAAAACCCTAATTAATATTTGAACAAAATATGTGAATGCATAATTTCCTGTCAAACCAAACAATCAGGAATATATAACGTTAACTATAAAAAACATAAAAAAGTTATATTGATCAGAAAAGATATTTAGGAAATGTAATTCAGAAAAGTCAGAATAAAATAAAAATACACAATATTATAAAAAGGAAGACAGGGAAAGTCACTAGAAAATAATTCAGACAAATAAACTAGAATTTCATGGGTGTATGAAAACAGAAAGTAAAAAAATGCAACAGTGCTTAACCAGATTTACAACTCTGATAAATTAAATTTAAACAACAATAAACTTTTAACAAATGTAATTGAGAAACAACTAACTAAACCTAATTCTAATTATACTTCCATACTCTTATTTCCAACTATAGAACAAGAAATCATTTATCATTCAAAAATTGAAAAATACCAATACAGTGACATTTATATGTCCAATAGGACAACTAAGCTGGCTAAACATTTAATAGCTATACCATTAATGGACATTATCAGTTCAACATTAACAAAATAAGTGGTAATTGAAACAGGCAAGGGTTTCGCGTTTTAATAAAACAGGCAGCAAAACAAATGTAGAAAAGTACAGGTCAGTGTGCATGCTGCCTATTGTTGCTAAAAAGTTATATGAGAGTGTTATTTACAAAATAATTGTATACATTTCTGAATAAGTAGAATTTAACTTTGGACATAATGAATATTTTGATTGGTTAACAATTACAAATTATGTTCCACAACGTAGCAACCTTGGACCTCTCCTATTCCTATCTACACCAATGACTTACAATTAAAAATAAACTAGAAAAAAGTAATTCTATTTGCCGATGATACCTCCATTAGTTTAAAAGGGAAAAACACAGATTGCATAAAAAAAAACAAAGCCGCCTGTCAGGCCAGATAAATGAATAGTTTCTGGAAAATAGACTAGATCTACAAAAAAATGTACACACATAATATCTTCATACAAAAATACAAAAATTGAGAATTTGAAGTAATCGTGAATGGTAACACCATTGCTCCAGCATCAAAAGTTAGATTTTTGGGTATATACATTGATAAGCAATTGAGATTTAGTAAGCACATGTTGTACATTTCAAACAAATTGATCAGAGCATATTACATTGTAAGACACACAGTAAACCTTGTGGAATTAAAAACTACCATAACTGTACCTTAGGTATGCTTTCATTCCTTAATGTCATACAGCACTGAAATATGGTGAAACACTGCAGAATGCAAAAAAAATTGTTTTACAAAATAAATATGTTTGTATAATTACACACAAGAAGTTCTCTTCGTGCAGAGAGAAATTAAAAAGACTTTTGCATACTTATGGTAATTAATGATTTCGTAAAGTACTAAATTTCAATCATAGAAAAACAAGGAAATTAACTCATATCATACATAAGGTGCTGACAAATTATGACCTACTCAACATTAAACTACTAAGTTTGAGACAGGGATTAACCAGATTGGTGGAAAATTATATAACACACTACCCCAGAGCATAACAAGGATTAAAAATGCATACAAATGTAGCAATGCCGTAAAAATATTCTTTCATAATATTTCTTTCACACAATTAATGAATTCTTGCGAATGTATGAGGAGAGATGGTCAGGATTCTGGATACTAAAGGGCGTCGTAGCTAATAAAAAAATCAATAAATACTCGCAATTGTGCTGCAGCACAGTGGCAAGATCACATATTCCCACCTCTCTAGAAAACCCTCTTCAAAACATCCCTGAACCTACCAACTCCCTTCACTGTCACCAAGTCATCGCACAAAACGTACCACTCCCTCACAAGCATAGACTGCCTACCCTGCTCCGTTCTCCTCCACACCCTCTGCATTTTCTCACTGTTGCTACCTTTACCCTAATAGTTCCCTTACATAATTTGCAAGCATATTTCCCGGTCCCCCCTTCTCTCCCAAAACCCTACACATCCTGACCAGCCTTTCCACTCTTCTCCAGTCCCTCAACAGTTTCCATCCCAATTCCTTCATTATCACTCTAGGCCTAAAGTTTCTTTCCTTCTCACCAGTCTGACACTACCTTTTCCATTTATTCATCACCCGTCTCGCTGTCCTTCTCTGCACTTTCTCCAGATCCTGCACCTCCACGTATGGATCCCACACCTCGGCAGCATATTCCAATACTTGACGAACGATTGTACAATATGCCTTTCCCTTCACCTTGTCACTAACCCCTTCAACACCCTCCCGAGCAGTCCTAATGCCCTTCTTTCCTTCTTAACCACTCTGTCCACCTGCTTTGTCCACCTTAGATCAGCCTGTACCACAACTCCAAGATACTTATATTCTGCGGTTTCCTCTATCTCCTGCCCATCCGATCTGTATACCTCTCTTCTCACCAACTTGGTTTTACGTACATTAATCTTCATTATGTTATCCACTGTCCAGGACCACAACCTATCAATAGCATCATGCAAGTTGATTCCACTGCCCACCTCTATATACAGTACACAGTCATCAGCGAACAGTATTATTTTACCTGCGATCCTGTGTTCCATGTCATTCACCATTATAGTGAATAACAAAGGTCCCAACATACTTCCCTGTGGTACTCCTGATGTAACCTCTCCTTCCTCCGAAATTGCCTCCCCCACTTTCACTCTTGACTTTGTCCCCTGAATAAGTCATCAGTCCGGTCAAGTTATCATTAATACTGAACTTAATCAAATGTAACTTATATACTTATGAGAGATACTACAGGAAAAATACTAATTTAAAAATTATGTTCACAAGCAACAATTTGTGTGCTAATTTAAAGTTGAAATAACCTAGGCAGTAATTAAATAATGCAGCACTCATAACTTAACATTATTTGACGAATTAATTGTAAGTAAATGAAAATATTAAACCCTTCTTTACAACAGTTTCCAATGACGCAATCAACGTCAACATATAAATAAATCCAAAATTATTTACAAAAAATACAAATTACTGTTTCCCCTGCATCTGGCTATTAAGTTAAAACAATTTAACACTAAAAATTATTAAAAGGCCAGGTTGACATCAAACACTATTTTGCATGAACAGACACACATGTGGTACCAGTAGTCACTACCAAAAACACTTTATATCACCATATGTTTGTAACACCATAGTCCTCAGAAATGCTAGGAGACCATTGCCAGTCGACACTTCCCTCATCACTGCTAAAGAAATCTTTCAAAATGTTTATTTGATAATTGGCATTGTAAGAGGAAATATTTGAGTGTGTAGCACCAAAGTATAGTAGCTGAACTGTGTTCGCAGCTCTCCAGTTCCATTCTTCCTCAAGTTCACATGTACTTTCGTCATTTGTAACGAAAGTCCTTGGTACATATTGGTCAGATCTAGTTTTCATAGTAAAATTATGCAAAACCGTTGTAGTAAGAACAATTCTTGTTACTGTCTCGGCTGACCCACTAATAGACTAATTATAAATTTGCCAACGAGAACCGAGAATGCCAAACGTGTTTTCTACAGTCCTCCTGGCTCTGGATAGTCTGTAATTAAAAATGGTTTCCTCATCACACAAATTATTTCTTGGAAATCGTTTCATGCTGCATGTTTTCAGTGGAAATGCAGCATCTGCAACAAATACACAAGGTAAAAGTGTGTCTGTGCCTGGAAGAAACATGTCCGGAAAAAAATGAACATTCTGTGTCAACAGTATCTGACCAAATACGCTGGCTGCAAACACGCTACCATTACTTTTAGACCCATAGTCTCCGACATCAACCCATATGAGCACATAATCTGCATTGCAGCATGCCATTAACACAATGGAAAATATTTTTTTTTTTATAATTAAAATACAGTGGTGGGCATTTGCAACGAACGTGCTTTCCATCAAGTGCACCAAGACAGTTGGGGAAGTTCCACCTCCTCCAAAAGTCCAAAACGATTTGCTCCCAATCACTCTCCATAGGTTTGACCATGTAATCGATACTCAGTACATTTCACAATGCTGTACAGACATCAATAATGACCTGATTTGCAGTTGAGCGACCAACACGAAACTCCCATGCTAACGACTGACGCGAGCCACCTTGAGCGAGATATTTCATAGTCATTTAAAGCTTTTGCTCTTGGGGCAAGGGTTTTTTATGACTATGCTTCAGGAGGGAAGGTTTCAGAAGACTGAGCAACATGTTGAACTGGAGCACATTCATTCTTGTGTATTTGAAGAACTGCTCATGCTTTTGATGCTTTATGTGGGCGAAAAGGGTGAAAAAAGAACCAAAATCTTCTCTCTCTTGGTTAATTGGCCTCACCATATTCTACGACGGATTGTTGGTTTTTTTTCTCTTGATCTGCAGAAGAGAGACGAGTACCATCTGCAGCATTTGAAGGAGCTGAACAATTTGCATAGGCTCTTATGGAGGAAACAATGTTATGGGTTACAGCAAGGAGAATGTAAAGGACAGAGTTGGCACTCTCTGGTTAATCCTCGCGTCTTATTTTCAGGGCCGTTTTGGCCTCACTAACGATTATATGTTGCCAACCACACAACTCGAAATCGTACGAGGAATCACCTGCTCAATTTAATTCTTACTTTTTGAAGTTTTAGCATATAATGCCTAGAAAACACTATTTTATATTTTTTTCTGTGTGTATAATTGTTTATTTCCTTTATTTATGACTATTTTCAGTCAATTGAAATTTCAAAAGAATTTTGTTTTGTCCCTACAAATTACCGCCGTTAACAGCGTCGTGTTGCCGTTTTAAATATTTTATAATACATGATTTAAACATTTCTTGAGATATGTTCGGGTATGTAAAAGTATATTTACGAAATTTCTTTGTACACATCAAAAGTCGCATGAGTTTGTAAAAATAATTTTGTGGGAAAGGTTTTGGTTAGGGTATTCGCAACAAGGCACTCAACATTTTATTACACATATTATTCGTATTGTAAATCCAATACTGCACACTTAGAAAGCAATAAGTGACTATCTAAATACATAAAACACTAACAACTCGCCTTCAAATAACATGTTTTTGTAATTATAAAATAGAAAACACAGCATTTCACACAACCAACACATGGTAACGGACAAATATAATAGAATCGTATTGACCAGGCTCACAAATCGCATGGAGCAAAATGTTTTATCGTATTACATGTTTAAACGAAAACCTTTTTGTTATCTTATAATCCTTTATAATTTTATCTTAAATGTGTGCAACTAACACAATCGTGCACATGAATTGAGTAAATATTACCGAAAAAGTGATTTCAATCAATTTTGTTGTATTTTTCGGTGCTATACCAATGTTGGTAACAAACAATCGTTAGTGCTCAATAAGGAGCTCGTAGACCCTATCTAGTGTCAGACCCAGGAGCTTTGTTTAGGCGGTCTACACCTAGCTGCAACTTTTACAACTTCTACACCCAAACTGCAACATCGCGTTTTTCTTGCCGGAAGTGACGTTTTGGTTATTACAACCAAAGTGTTCAGGCGGCGGGTGTAACTACAACTTCTACACCCGGGTGCTACACCTTCTACACCACCTCTGCGAGGTGGAGTAGTTTGGGTGTAGTAGTTGTAAAACAGAATTCGGCGCTATTTTCAAAACATGTTACAAATAGCTGTGTTGTCTTAAGAAGTTGGCTTTCCAGTTTTGAATCAGAACATCTGCAATATAGTAAAAATTGTATTCTGCTTCATCTGGAAGATGTGTAAAATAAAATTTCTATTTGTATTGCTATTTTTAGTAACATTTGTGGGTTATGTTACTACTTGTAATGAATATAGCCTAATTATACCAACTCGTAAAACTAATAAAATTAATTTAAGAATTGACATTCCGTCTCTAGTAGAACTACCTGTTACGTGACGTGACGTATGAAATGAGCTGCATAAAGGTTATACACTAAGGTTATGGGACCAAAAATTTTATTTCAAATTTGTAATTCGATCAAAACACTATACCGATTTGCTCAAGTAGGTGCTGTAACAGCACGTTTATCATCGGATTCATCACCTGCATCTGTCTTTGCTGCATTCAAATATCTCGCAATATTTACAATTTACTGCCATGTCACTAACACAGAAAGTAAACAAAACAATTCACACTCATCTACACCTAGGCGTTCAGGCGGACTTTCTGCACTCCCTACACCTTTGGTCTCTGGCCATCTACACCCACTACACCCAACTACACCTTTGGGTGTAGAAGTTGTAAAAGGTACAACCCGCCTAAACAAAGCTAGGGGCTGTTATCTCTATAGGACTTTCGCTGACCGTCGCTTTAGTTCACTTTCCCAGCCACATTTCCGGCCGGCGCTAGGGAGAACCTTTTTAAATAGTTATTTCCTGTTGACATTATTTGTAATTGTAATGGCAACCATTATTTTGTTTGTAATTTATTGAGTTTTTTTCGCATTTAGTCATTATACAGTGCTTTATATTTATAAATGTTACATCCCAAATTGTGAGAATAAGACAGCATAAAGTTTTCGAATTCAGTTGCTTCATGATGGGAGTCGTTTTTCAATTATGGAAGTGGATTGCCGATATTTCAGCTCATTGATGAAACTCATAAATCCGAACTCTCTCCCGTCACCAGATAAGTTTTTAATCATATGTGAATGACTTGTTGAATTATATATTTCTTAACTTAACTTCCTAGCATTTCTAGTGGTTTGCCTTAGTATAATGGCTATCCTTATTAGCTTTTCATTAGAAGGTTCATTTTTTAGGATATTGGTTCAAATATTTGCTGTGAGCTAAATTACCGAACTGGAGGTCCTTTTTTTTTTTTTTTTTTTGTACTTGAATAGCTTCTCGCAAAGAGTAGGATTTCCAATAAATGGTAGCTGCCTTTTTATGTTTTTTAAAAATGAATAAACCACTCGCAATTTACGTCTACATTTTATATGCAGTAGCTATTTCAAGGATTAAGTGAAAGAACACAAGTCTCGCCTGTAATAGGTAGAACCCAAAAATTATTATTAGCCTATCAATAATAGACTGAAAAAATGTTTAAAAAATTCTTGACTTCTCAGACGGCATTACTGTAGACAGTGAATATTGGACAATGATAATTTATGTTGATCTTTACAGAATGGCTAAAATATAGTTTTTAAATATTTATTAATTTGCATTTTGAGTCTTGGTATGTATAGGTGGTTCACTTTAATCCAACAGTTAGAATAATAAAACAAATGTATTTAATGCAGTTTTGAGAGTCGTGAAATTTTTACACTAATGTTTAGTTACAGGGAAGTTATCATATTTAAAATAGTTAAGATGTAGACATAATTGCTGAGAGAAAGTCGTTAGCCATGCTCAGTTTATTCTGAACAGACAATAATTGATAGTGTTAAATATGTAAACATCTTATAAATGTTCAGGATTTTTTACTTTCCGATCATATGTAAAAATAAACAAGTAATGACGAATCTAACATGTCGCAGAGGACCACTACCTAACATTCCCATGTACTTCAACACACTTACTGAGATCTGCGGGAATGTGGAAGTTTTTGGCGGGGACACACAAATATGGCAATGTCCTCTTAGGATAGCCAGTTTATGGAATTAATATTACTATTCAATACCATTGTACTAGGATTGAATAGTAAAATAAAACCCTTCTGATGTTTGTTAGTTTTAGTACCAGTTAATACAGTGGGTATGGCAGAGGATAGGGCGGGGACTACAATCGATGCTGGTTAGGATGGTCAGGGAATGGAATTTATTACAGGAGGAGTTGGCATTTTTGGGGGATGTGGGACAGCTTAGGAAGGCTTTGAGAGGATGTTGTAGGGGAGTTTGGATGCTTGCCCATTAGCAAGACATTATTATTATTATTATTATTATTATTCCACGTGATTCATTTCCACAATTCCATCATCCTTAAAATTCACTCTATATTTGACTGTTATTTGGTATCGCAAAGTGACAAATAATGGATGGGTTGAATATTACTATTCAATACCATTGTACTGGAACAAATTGTAAAATAAAACCCATTCACTCTTTAGTACATTGCGACACCAGATACAGTTACTTCACCAAAGAATTCACCTACGCAACTACATTTTTTTTTGTATCGCAAATTAATAGGCATAAATAGCTGACAGGTTTTATTTTTCTATTCAATACAAGTAATATATAAGAGGGACTGAATAGTAAAATATAATCAATCCACTCTTTGTTACTTTGCGATACAACTTTCAAATAATGCATTTTTACATAGCAAACGTTGACATCACAAAGAGCCCGATATTGTCTAATATTTTATAAAATAAAATACAAAATATTTTTTTACCTCAACGACTTAACCTTACAATCGGATGTTGCACATTGCATCATTCAGTTATGCAAACCAAAACAAACATGTCTTTATATAAAACGCAATACGATAACACTTCAAACAACCGAACACTTAATTCTAATCAACACTTCACTAGTTTGCATGTTACTATTTCACAAACCAATACTACCGTTTCCAGCAATCTATAACACTAACGGACAAGACACTGCCGACATAACAAAACTTGTCGTTGGAGACAGTTACATTTATCTTTCATTTCTTATTATGTACACGAAAATGTTACTAGGAAGAGAGTGATAGGCAGAGTCATTCACTGATGGGATGGGCAAGAGGTAGAGGATGCCATACAATAAAAGTATCTAGGGATTGTGCTGACAAGTGACCTTAGGTGTAGAGGGAGGTTACGAATGGCAGAAGAGCTTAAGGTTTGCTGGAAAGCGTACTGAATGGGGCTAGCTCCGAGGTGAAGGAAAAGACATACCACACAATGGTACGGCCAATGTTGGATTATGTCGCTGCAGTATGGGACTTGTGTGTGAATGTTGAAGTGCAGGAAATGGAAAAGGTGCAATGAAGGGTGGCAAGATGGGTGAAAGGTAGGTGGAGAAGACAGAGACGGGATGGAGAATAGGAAGGTAATTATATGCCATCTGTAATGATGAAGGAAATGGAATGGGTTACATTGTACAGAAGGAGACTTGAAAGACTTGTCAGGATATACAGAATTGTGAATGGAAAGGGAGGATGGGGAAGGTTACATTTATCACCTAAGAAAGGGTAAAGAGGGAGAGGAAACAACAGCCAGAAGATTGAGAGGGTGTAGAGGAGAACGTAGTGGGGTAGGCAGTCTGTGCTTATGAGGTCATTGAGGGAGTGGAACATCTTGTAGGATGACTGGGTGATGGTAAAGGAGTTGGTAGATTCAGGGATCTTGTGAAGAAAGTTTTCTAGAGAGGTGGGAATGTGTGATCTCACCACCGTGCACATCATAATTGAGAGTATTTATTTATTTATGGTTATAAAATAATCATAAACTCATCACTATAAAATTACAATCAACACTTAGTTTCAACTATTAAAAGTACTAAAAACGTGTTGAGTATACATAATTTCAAGCAACACGCGAAGATATTTTTTCTTCAGTGGTGCTTGTGCCAACCGAACTTACTTAGCATGACACAATTAATTTACCCTCCTATACATAAACCTTCCCATTGTCAACCTGTTTCATTATACTACAGTATTACTATAACTGTGTAAAACTTCATTTTAACATTTTCCATTACATAATTTCGTTCTACTTTCTTTTCTCAGAATCTGATCTGCTGCCTTACACAATATTACTTGTCTCTTGTATTGTCTTTGCTCGTAACACATATTATGTCATAATTTTACGTTGTAGGTGTAAACATAAACTTTATAGTTAAAAGTAATTAACACCCAAATTTTCTAATTTTTAATATTGTCTGCTGATGCCTGCTCAAGTCTCACTTAGTATTCTAATTTATTTCAGAGGTTGTCATTTTACTGAGAGAAGTTTTGCATAGACCTAATTTATAGTTTTTTTGTAGGTCTATCAGCAACTATATGTTTGTAAAACAAAGATAGGAATAGGTTTCTTAAATTTTGTAATTTATCTATCATTGATAGCATGTGAACCTTTTTGCATAAGATTGTTCTGTTTATTGCAAATTTTACAATTTTTGCATACTTCAAAACACAAGAAACATGTAATTTACTAGTCAATATTTTTTATTAAAAATTTTTGTACATGTAGACATTTACTGAACACACTTATGTCCTGTCGTTTGATTATTAATATTATTGCATTTGAAACAAAAATTGCCTACATCCTTTGTCACACAGTTCTAAACATTTACAATCATTATATAACAATAATATAAAAAATTCACTTGCAATTGGACAACTGTCCAGTGTAAAGTTGTAACCTCTAAACTTTCCAACCCCCTCACTGTCACCTACTCTTCCAACAACAAATTCCACACTCTCACTGACCTTCTAAGCATTTACTGTCTACCCTGCTCCGTTCTGCTCATCATCTGAAACTTCTTACTTTATGACCTACCTTAGTTAACTGGCAGACTAACTTATCGCTACCTTCCTGTGTATTCACCACCTAGTTCATTCTGATCAGCCTTTCCACTCTCACCATTATCTTCAATGAGCTTCCCCTTCCCCCAGTTCCTTCAACATAACAGATGACAGAAAGTTCCCTTCATCCTGGCTAGTCTGCCATTGCCTTCACTATTTGTCCTTAACTCACCTCGCTACCCATCTTCGCACCGTCTCCAGCTCCCGCACCTACAATTCCATGTAGGTTCCACTCTGCTGCAGCATACTCTTAACACTGGTTGTACCTGTACTCCTTTTCTTTCACAAATCTAACAACTCCTTCAAAATCCTACCCAGCATACCTACAACACTTATCCCTTAAGGGTGCTGCCTACCTTGAAGCCATGGCGGAAGCAAGCATATGGTTTTACAGGTTAAATGATTTTCCACATGGCTCAGTAACAGTTGAAGTTACACATATGCTACCAGTGACTTTTTTGTTCGTCTCTGTGCCGCGTATATTGCTATGGATCGTTTAGGCAGTTTTTTTAAATACCCTGAAAATAGTGGTCAAAAAGCATTTTTACACACCAAAATCAAGCGAAAAGAGCTATTCATAATTTCTTTTCTGCAATTTTATTTACATAGCAATATTCTCCTTTTCTCGGCGCAGAAAACAGTTTTCGTCCGGAAGCAATATCACAAATGGTGACCGAGTGCCATTGAAATTAATTTAATACGTAAAACCCTATTCTTTCTCCGCCAGGGCTCCGAGGTAGGCAGCTCCCTTAAGCACCACTTTTCCCCTACCTTTTCCACCCTTCTACGTAATTTTGCCTTGGTACTTATATTCTGAAACTTACCATCTATACATGTCTGTTTTCCTAACGTTCCTCATAAATTTAACATTCTTTGTCTTTCCCACATTTACATTCATTTCATTATCTTCAGTCCACAATTTTATCCTATTAATGTCATCCAGCGACTTGTTCCTTCCAAAGTCATCAGCAAACACTATTGTTTAGTCACTTACTCCTAAACCCATGCCATTTGCCATTATTATAAACAAATACCATACCCCAGCACACTTCTCTGAGGCACACTAGGTGTAACCTCTCCCTCTTGCAATACGAAGTCACCGACTTTTACCCTCTGTCACTGCCTGTTGAAGAAGTCTCCAATCCATGCCAACTTTGTCTACCAATCTTTTTCACAATCACTCTTGATATCATTGTTAGTGTAACCACATCTTGCTCCTGATATCGGTTTGTTCCGATACTTCCAAGTTAGACATCCCTCTTCATGTCCTGGATGTAAAGCATCAAATTGGTACACTTTTTTTTTAATTTGCTGGGAAGGGGGCTAGCTTACTATAGTTGTAACCTGGCTTTTCATCAGTGTTTGTAAGTTACTTTGGTGTTCTTAGGCGAAGATTCTCCCTGAGCCTAAATCTTTGTGCTTGTGCTTCATGCCCATTTAATTAAGGAGTTTTTTCATGTTGTGGTATTTTTCCTTTCCTTATTACTTCAATAATAATATCATTAGGTATGAAAACATTCTCAACCCAAATTGGAAAATTTTTGCTGAAGATATCACTCAGTTTATTTGTTAATAATATTTTTTTCATAAATTATTAAAATTGCTAACAAAGAATTTGTAGGATTAGTTATTACATAGTTGTGTAAATTTTACATGATGTGTAGTCGTTGCAAACGTTTTCAATTTTTTAATTTTTGTATAATTATGTCTCCATTTCTAAATTTTTACAGATTGCTTCATGCGAGCTCAAGAGACATTACTGGTATTACAAGTTCATATCCAGACTGGCTCTTTCGAGCTTGGTTTTATCATGTGGCAATTTCCCAGTTGGATTTCATAGCGTGGCTAATTCTGAGCTTATATATTTGTTTGTGGTGCAAATTCAAAATGTTTATTTATGTTTGTTTGTTTTGTTTTCCTTGAATAAATGCATCATGATTTAGCAAAGGTATGTTTTGAATTAACCTTTCTTGTTACATTTTTCATATATTAGGTATGTAGAAAATACATATTAATAGCATTATGGTGTAGTAAGCTATATGACAGTTTCTTACCAGGCATAATCAATGCTTTTTTCTAACTGTAATATAACTCCTAAATTGTGCAAACTGTAGGCCTAATTGATAATTTTCTAGGATGGTTACTTTATATTTTTATTGCTAGCTGTGTATATTCTAAAGTACATTTGCACTGGAAAAGCTTTTTTGACAGCATATAATCGTGGTTTCATAGTGTTTTGCTGAATGTATTTTGTGGTGGATTGCCAATTGTTTAACTGCAGTGACAGCTACAATTGGGCTATGCACGTGTGGTCACTGAAATTTTTGAACAGTGCTTCCATATAGAGATGCAAGGTAGGCTACTTCGAAGGTACAAAATATGTTTTATGTGAATGTGTTACTAGTGGAAACTAAAAATATTTGGCTTGCATTAATACTAGAATACTGTATGTAGTGTTTGTAATACTGTAATAATGACGATTCACTTACAGTTAGGCGTTTGCATGGTAACAAGCTATAATTACCTTCTAAAACACTAAACGAACGCCTCCTAAACATTTCAACCCCCTTCTTCACCGCCAACTTGTCTGGAAGTAAGTATGTACAAAAGACAGGAGCACAAGTACTAAAATGTGAGTACTTGAGCTTCTGTCTTCCGTTCTTTTATATTGTCTGGAAGTAAATTCCACTCTCACCCACCTCTTAAGCACTGACTGCCTACCCTGCTCTGTTCTGTTCCTCTGAATATTCTTACTATTATTACCTCTTTCTTTATGTTCTGCCTTAGTTACCCAACCTCCCTCTCCATTCACACCCCTTGTACATTCTGATCGGGCTTTCAACTCTTCTCCTTTCCTTCAATATTTCCCACCCCAATGGCTGAAAGTTCACTACATTATCACCAGCTTGCCCTTGTATTCTCCATCTAACCTTCACCCACTTTGCTGACCTTCATTGTGTCTTCTCCAGCTCCTGTACATTCAGAATATAATTAAATGTTTTACAAATACAACGTATGGAGAGTTGAAACTAAGATAAATAATATTTTTGCCAATCCTGTTTGTTAAGAGGGCAGGGTACATAATTTAACACTAAAAGCATTCATCTATAATTGTATGTTTCTTGAAGCTATTTGTGAAAACTTAACAATATCAATCCTAGACAATAATTTTAGCCAAAGTTTTAAACAAAATGGTTTCCAGTGTTACGGAACTTCTGAGGCAAAATCTTTGATGCCGGAACCTCGTGCATTTAACTGCGGCGCAAGAGATCACCATAAATACTACAGCTTGTTGCTATTTTCTGCAATCAAGCGTTGAAAAAAATTAAGTTTAATTCCTTTTCTTACATTCATATTTTAAACAAAAACACTATTGGGTAGTAGGCCTATTTGTGTTTTTATAACATTTTCGAAGTATTGTTTGTTGGAACATCCCTACCAGCACACAGACATCCTGAGGACGTCCGTAGGATGTGGGAACTGTCGTCCCTAGGACGTCCTAGGGAAGTTCATTTCAAGTCCTTTTTATGTAGGAAAAGTTCATGGAAAAATACTACCTACGGACATCCCTAGGATGTCTGGCATACACATCCCTGGGGCATCCCTAGGAGCTCCCTGGGACCTGTATTAAACACGTCCCTGAGACATCCCTAGGAGCTCCCTGGGACCTGGATTAAATGCATCCCTGGGACATTCCTAAGAGCTCCTTCCTGCAGCAAAAGTAAAAGTTTAGTATTCAACACAAAAGAAAACAAATGTATTTGTTTTGGTGATATGTAAACTTAGTATTTAACACACAGTCAAATACACTTAACTGTTAATGTGGCCTCTTAAAATCTTTTGAATAGACAATTCGCCGGTAATAAATTTTTTTAAAATGCTTCAACTTCCAAAAGTCTACCATTAATAATAAAATATTTGTGTCGAAATTAATAAAGCTACCAATTTCTTAAGGCATATAAAACTGTTATGAATTATCTACTAAATTAATTGCAGCAAACCTCATGAATATTTAAATAATATCGTGAGCTATCTAGTAGTCATATTAGGAACTTGCCTAGAAATCCACTACATCCATGGGAGCTCCTGCTCGGATATCCCAGGGAGCACCTGCTCGGACATCTCAGGGAGCTCCTAATCGGACATCCCAGGAAGCTCCTGCTCGGACATCCAAGGGTGCTCCTGCTCGGACATCCCAGGGAGTGCCTGTTGGGACATCCCTGGGAGCTCCCCAGATGAGAAATTTAGGATGACCCAAATTCGTCTTCCAAGGAGCTTCCTGGGATGTGATGTTCTTTTCGAGGAGGTACTTGGGATGTCCTAGGGACATGGTATTTTGCAGCTCTCATACATCCGAAATATGAATCCTTAGGACATCCCGAGGATCGCATGTACCCGGATATCCTCAAAGGATGTCCCTAGGACATCCTTGGGACTTGCTGTGCTGGTAGGGATGTTCTGCTTTGAACTACCTCTAATTGTATTTTTTTGCTGTATGAATAAAATTGTTTTCATAACAATATTGGTCATTTTATCTGCAGCACGATGACTAGCAAACAACTGGGTACACATGATAAGTTAGTCCCCCTAGATGGCTAGTAAGTGTGACAGTAAAGTTTTTACTTGTGCATTTTTTTAAGGCCTGAAAACGTTAAATAGTGAAATGGACATGATTTGAACTAACAGATAGGACAATTTAAGAGTGTGTGTTAGATAAATAAACACTGATAACATCAATTGATTTCTATGCTTTTTTTGAAGCCAACATTAATAAAGTACTCAATGACAATCCTAAATAATGGTATTTGCCAACTTTACGAGTAAATATTTATCGATAATTACTCATCCGTTACGCGTGATCTCTTGCGACACAGTTATATGCACGAGATTCCGGCATCAGAGATTGTGCCTCAGAAGTTTGTAACACTGGAAACAATTTTGTTTAAAACATAGGCTAAAACTATTGTCTAAGATTACTATTGATAATTTTTCGCAGATTGGCTTCAAGAAACCTATAGTTATAGATTAAAACTTTTAGTGTTGAATGACGTACCACACACTCTTAATAGCCACAGTTAGTGTATACCTGCTGTATTGTACTGTATATATACACACTCTTAAACAAAAAGTTAATTAGGTTATAATGCTTAAGGAATTAGAATAATGTTTGGTGTAACTGAGATCCAACATTTGAAACCACCTCAGCCCTCCTCATCGGCTCTCGCCCCTCCCCACTCTTCTGCACCCTACATAAAACTATTTGTTTAATGAAGTACACCCTCTCAGCCCCGTGCCTCTTCTGATGATGCCCCCTCCATCTCTTCCATGTTCCGTGATTTTCTTGCCTTCTTCCGCGACTACCTCCTTCTCATTCGCCGTACTCTCCATGCCTTTTCCTGTACCTGTACCCCTGCAGAGAAACTTGACGTCCTTTTCCAGGCCCTCCTGTCCATCATAGATGGCCCTTCCCCGTCCCCTTAAGGCTCTTATCTGGAACACCTTCTCCCTAAACTGCACGACCTCCAGTCTCTCCTCCACACCCACTCCCCCGATGTCGTCTTCCTTTCAGAAACCTGGTTACACCCTACTGCCCCTCTCCTGCTCCCTGGGTACGTCATCCACCGTGCCGACCGTGACGGTCGGGGTGGTGGCGTGGCGCTCTTGGTCCGCTCCTCTATATCCCATCATCGCCGTTCCCTCTCTCTTTCCCCCGCGACTGAGGCGGTCGCCGTGAGGGTTCACGGCGCTCCTTACGCTCTTACCCTTGTTTCTGTTTACCTACCCCCTCAATTCCCTTTTCCCGCCGCCGACATTGAAGCCCTAGGTCGCCTCGATGTTCACGTCGTGGTGGCCGGGGACTTTAATGCTACCCACCCATCATGGGGCTGCCCCGTCTCCAACCGGCGGGGGAGCTCCCTCTTTCGCTTCCTTCGGCGTTCCCACACCTCTCTCTCCGCTCCTACCACCCCCACCTATTTTCCTACCCAACTGCGTCGCCACCCCAGTATTATCGACCTCGCCCTTTCTACTGCTCTGCCTGTTCTTTCTGCTCCCCGCACCTTTACCTCTGGTTCCTCCGATCATCTCCCTGTTCTCTTCTCCATCCACTACTACCCCGTCTCTAATCCTCATCTCCCCCGCTTTGATTTCCAGCGGGCCGACTGGCGTGGCTTCTCTTTTACCTTGTCCAACTCCCTCGACATGTCTGTTTCCTATCATTCTCCTGCCGATATTGACACCCATGCCTCTTCCTTCACCCATGCCATTTCCTCTGCTGCTTCCGCCCACATCCCTCTTACTGCTGCCCGAACTCTCACTGCACCCCCTTTTCCTGCCTTTCTCCGTGACGCCCTGTCCCTGCGGAACCATTTCTGCGGCCGGTGGCAGGCCACCAGCCACCCGTGGTATCGGCGTTTGTACGTCCTGCTGCGGGGGTGGTGCCGGCGACTGGTCGCGGAGTGGCGATCTGCTCGGGAGACTCGTCGTCTACAGGCTCTCTCGGCGACCTCTGGCTCCCTCTGGTCTCACCTTCGCCGCCTCCGTTCAGTTCCTACCCAGATTCCCCCGCTCACCACTCCCACCGGCATCGCTGAATCCGCTCTTGACAGGTCCCTCGCCCTCTCGTCTTACCTTCACTCTACCTTCGTTTCCGCTGCTCCTACCGGCCTCTCCTCCTCGGAGTCCTCGGACGATGAGGCACCCTCCCCCTCCCTCTCTTCTCATGTCACCCTTCCCCTCCTGCCCTCGAACTTACCTTTTCCTCTTGCTCGCCCCTCCGAAATCCGTCTCTTGCTCTCTTCCCTTCGCCCCTCCACCGCCCCTGGGTCCGACAATCTCCCTGCTCCTGTCCTCTGTGCATTGCCTCGCAAAGCCATCGTTTTCTTCACCCGCTTCGTCAATGCTATACTCCTTCTCGGCCACTTCCCTTCCTGCTGGAAATCTTCCATCGTGGTTCCTCTCCCCAAGCCTGGTAAGCCTCCGCCTCTTCCCTCCTCTTACAGGCCCATCTCCCTGCTCCCTATTCTTTCCAAGGTCGCCAAGAGGGTCATCCTGGCCCGTCTTCTTCCTGTGGTTTCGTCCTCATCCCTCCTTCCGCCTCACCAGTTCGGTTTCCGCCCGTCCTACTCCACTTCCCATGCCATTGCCCGTGTGGAGCACCTGGTGGTCCTGGGGTTCTCCAGGCGGCAACACACGGGCATGGTGGTCCTGGGGTTCTCCAGGCGGCAACACACAGGCATAGTGCTCCTTGACCTCGCCCGCGCCTTTGATTCTGTCCCACATGCCGACCTCATTTCTCGCCTGTCCTCTACTCCTATTCCTCCCCACCTCGTCCGTCTCCTCTGCTCGTACCTGGATGGTCGATCCTTCCGGGTGCGCGTGGAGGGGACACTCTCTCCCCCAGACCTATCCCTGCCGGGGTCCTGCAGGGCTCCGTCCTCAGCCCTCTCCTTTTCGCCCTCCACATCTCCGACCTGATCCCTCCGAGCCGGCACCTACCTCGTCCAATACGCCGACGATACCTGCCTCCTTGCTTCCTCCGTCAGTGAGCGCCTTCTCGGGGAGCGCCTCAGTCGCGGCCTCACCTCCCTTAACTCCCAATTCCTTAGACACGGCATCGGTCTCAATCACTCCAAGTCCTCTGCCATCCTGTTCTCTCGTCGCCACCCTCGTCTAGACCACCCTCCTTCCGTGTCTTCCGCTCCTGTTCCATGGTCTCCCACTGTCCGTTACCTAGGTATCACGCTCGACTCCTGCTTCACCTTCCTCCCCCATCTCGCGTCCATGGTCACCAAGTGTCGTGCTGTCCTATCTGAACTTGCTCCTATCCTTCGGCCCCGCTCCGGTATTCCTCTCGACACCCGTATCACAGTATATCGTTCCCTCGTCCTACCGCTCTTTACCTATGCTAGCCCCACCTGGTCTCACTCCTCCCTTTTTAACCTTCGCCCCCTCACCCGTTTGTATTTCCTTGGTCTCCGTCTAACTCTTGGTTTCCCACGCACTACCCTCCGCCAAACTCTCTTTGACCGCTCTCTTCTACCCCACATTCATTCCATCTTAGCCTCTGCTGCATCCAAATTCCGTTCCACCTGCATTACCCATCCCAACCCGTACTTCCGGCAAATGGGCGGCCCGCCCCCGCCCACGACGCACCCTCGCCGGCCGCTCTTCAGCGCCGAACACCTGGACGACACCGTCGACGAAGAACCTGCCGACGTCGCCGCGGGGGATCCCGGTGGATAACCCAGGCTCCGCCCACTCCTGACACCTGCACCCTCCCCACCGAGGACTTCATTCACCCCTTCACCGAGGATCATCATCGCCGTCAGCTACTAAAGACTTCATTCAACTGCCGCCATCTCCATTCCACCATCGCCACCTCACCGCCGACTGTCTCTGCCTGGACACTTGTGCACGCCATCTTCTTCGTGTGCACCTCTGTCCATCTGAGCCATCTCTGCGCCACCCAGCAGTCCTCATCGTACACCCCCTCATAGTTATTTGCCCTCTAGGACACATTGTTGTTGGTATGGGCTATCACATGATATGATGTGTATCACCAACACAAATAAATCTTTTGGTGGGAGCTGAAAGCCTCTTTCGGCTCCTTATAAAAAAAATGCTAGGTATGACCTAGATCTTGTTGAATGAACTTAACTGTGGGGAATATTTTTTCCTTGTTGCAGTTAGTGTCATTTCTTACATTAAATATTGAAGTCATTTTCAAGTTTTTTTGCCTCTCGTGGCAATTTGAGTGAATTTTACTGGGAAACTGTAAGTTCTCCATAGTTGAAACAGATACTGTTTTTTTTACTACTTTAGCATTACATGGGAAAAAATAGTATGCTCATTTCTTATAATGTTGTATGCAAGAATTCTTGTAAGCTTGCTTACACACGTCCTTTCACAAATTCCTACAAACTATGAGTAGCCCTGCAGTCTCTGCTACTTGTTTTGCTCGATATGTGGCATACTTTGTTGCAAGTACACTCTGCTGTGTGCAATGCTGGAAGCTGAAATAAATATAATAAATAAAAAATTTTAAAAAAATATCATCTGGCTAATCATAAATTTTGCGTGTTCTTTGACAAACATGGGCATGAAGATGTGATGACCAGTGACATTGGTACAGGGGAAACACAGGTAAGTCTCAGCAAATTTACGTTCTTCCTGTGTGTCAAGCCTGTCTCCTCCCAAAACTGGTGATGACCGATCAATTTGCCATATAAATTATTTTGGGTGAGAAATTTTGCATTTGTATGCTGTAACAATGGTAAAAATATAGCATTATAAGAATTTATGGCACAGTTTATAGTGCTTAAAGGGGCACACAACTCAAAATACAAGTTGTGGTGTAATGAAAGATGAAGGTGTACTGTGAACTATGCCGGTATCGATTTTTCTTTGCGGTGTCCCGTTTCCGAGAAACACGGCTGAAAGCAAGTAGCTGTGATGTCATCTCGCTCACCTGGTCGCATGAACTGCTTGCTGCTGCGCTGCCTTGTCTTCCGACACGTGTAACATAGGTCCTATGTGTTTCTCACGAACAGTGCGAGGTCTCGTATCGGATATGTTCACAAGTGGAGTGCTGTGTTACAGATAGTGCAATATTACTTTTTCGTGGTTTATAGTATTATTATGAGTTCAGACAGTATACAGTTTTGTCAGGACAATGCTGAGTTGTAATGCATTCGGATGTAGTAACTCTTCTCGTAACCCAAGGAATAGGGACAAAGGAATATTTTTCCATGTTTTTCCGTACTGTTCCAAATTTCCCAAAGTGTTTTCTGTAGAGAATGTTATTGTTTGTGTTATTGTTTATGTTGTCAACTATGAGTATTACAGAGGGAAGATTGGAGTTGGAGTGTTGGTAAGAGTGTGTGAAAGTTGTATGTTTTGTGGGTAGATGCAGAAAATGGAAAAATTGAGAAAGTTAAGAGATAAAAGTATTTTGCTAGTATGAAATGTTGTTCTTTTTTGTCAAATATTAACAGGTTATGGGCCCAGGTACCCACAAAGGTATCTGAAAAAAAATCTTTTAGTGTATTAACGTGATAGTAGTTAGAAGATGCTTTCAAAAGAAGTTGTGTGAAACCCAGCAGGTGAAATGGCGGTCAGTGTAGCAGGATGTGTGTATCCACAACTTACTGACACAAATTTTAAGAATTGGAAGTATAGGGTTATGTGCTTACTAGATGAGAAAGGAGTCAAGTGGATTGTGGATGAAGGGGAAA